>OVAU01003374.1:0-11170 GCA_900406315.1 Biscutella laevigata subsp. laevigata
AATACTACTTTGCCCACTCCCCCCATTCACACCCTTAGACTGTATTTTCTTTTTTTTTTTGTGGGTCAGAATCATCATCCGACTACTATTACTTTTTGCAGAGAGTCAATATTATCAAGCTTATAGTGGAGATACTATGTGTCTCCATCTCATATTTAATGTGAATTTGGTGCATATACATTATACATCAAAATAACAAACAAAAAAGAAGTTCAGAGATGTTATTCTTCTTATGTCAATATCAACTCTTGGATTTAGTGGCCCACCAATTAGTGAGATTTTGTCAATATTCTTCGGACCGGAAGAAGTTCAGATATGTTGTTTCTTCCAACAATTATCTATCTAAAAAACTAAGGCATATCTCTGGAATAAGTACATCAATAAGTGGATAAGTTGGAACCGTTGTTCATATTTCGTCTGACCAATAAATTCATCTCCCTTGGAATGGTAAGGTACACATTTAGTATTTCATCCATATTATATTTATTTTAATGTTATTTAGTTTTCAAAAAATCATGTCAATTTTTTTATTAATATTTTAAACGTACAAATCACATCTTATCTATATTCAAGTTTACTAATTAGTTCTATTTATTGTATTAACTAAAACGTAAATTATTGTATTAGCTAAATAAGACTTTCTATTACTTAAGTAATATCAATTAAAAAAATACTAATATACAATCAAAATATCAAAATGTTGAAAATATATCAAAATTTAAACTTTAATTTTTAACCTCAATTTTTTAATACATTATGTTATTGTATTAATTAAGAATAATAAATTACTCTATAATTTAAATTTGTAAATGTAAAGTTTGATACACAAATAATTTTTAATTTAGAATTTTTAAAATAAAAATATTTGAATTATTTAATTAATACTATGAACTATGTAAATTTGATATGTGCCTAAAGTAACAGAAAGAGGGTTTGTTGTAGGTATGGGCGAACCAATATTTCCTTACATTAAAAAAATATAATATTTATTTTAAATTTATTTGTTGTAGGAATCTTAACCTAAAACTATATAATGATAGTGCTTTAAGCGCTATGTTATCAAAATATTTCATAATATTTTCTTATGCATTTATTTTTAGAGAGATTTGCGTGTAGAGGCAAAAAGTGAGAAATAATTATTGATTTAGGCAGTTTGGCAAAGTATTAGTAGAATAAGGCACTTTGCTGTACGATTCTGAGCAAAACGAGAAGACAAGTTTCAAATAATGACTTAAATGCCCTTGATCCAATTTGTGTGTAGTTTTGCATCTTTATTTACAACTATTGGATGAGTTTCAATTTCATTCGATCCGGAGGTTCATATTCTCCTAATTAGAACCTAGTTCCATCGGGAAAAGTGAGAAGGAAGGCAATTTTTGAAACCGATTATGGATATTGGTGGAGAGAGATTAGGTTTCTGGAAATTTGTGAATGAAAATTTAAAGAGAAAGAAAAGAATTTACGGAGAGAAGAAAATAAAGAAGAAATTGTTCGTTGTTGGGATTTTCAGAAGGAAGAGAGTAGTGAATTCGTTGTTGAATGTCATTGAAGGAGTAAGAAGAACTCGGTAATTTCTTCATTTATTTTCCTTTTAAGTTATTGGTTGTTTTGATTTTCATGTTTGTTACTGGTTTGTGAACTCATCTTTTTCTATAAACCTTTAAGAGCATTTTGTGAAGAAATAGTTTTGTAAGAGTTTAAATATGAGAATTTTTTTTTGCAAAATTTGTGATAAAGAATTATGCAGTTTAAAAGTAGATTTATGAAGTATGCATTCGACAATGAATTAAAATAGAACATGCAATTATCGTGACCAGAAATTATCGAATTTGAGAATATGGTGTTGTATTGTTAGATGACAACTGAAATTGCTAGTGAGCAATGAATTCAAATAAGCGAATTTGAGGTTATTTAACCATGAATTATAGAATTTGTGATTTATGTGATTAGCTTGACCAGAAATAATGCAATTTAAAAGTAGACTCATGAAGCGGGCGTTCGACAATGAATTAAAATAGAACCTGCAATTAACGTAACTAGAAATTATCGAATTTGAGAATATGGTGTTGTATTTTTAGATGACAACTGAAATTGCCAGTGAGCAATGAATTCAAATATGCGAATTTGAGGTTATTTAACCATAAGTCTAAACATGCCAACATGAAAGTAGAAGTTTATCATGAATCCAAATATGCGAACACGAAGTTGGAATAAATATGATTACTAATTAAAACTGGAAAAGTTGAATTGAAGACATCGAATTCAAAACACTGAATTATAGGCAGTAACCACATTACAATAAATTCAAGACAACGAATTCAACTCACTAGAAAAATAGCTTGCGAACGTAGAACTTTTATCAATAACCACAACACGTTGAATTCAAAACAGTTTCGCCAGAATATGCTTCACTTATCTTGTTATCATACTTATCGTCATCAACTTCTCCATATTCCTCCTCATCCTCTCATCATAACTATCATCGCCCTCTATGTGCAATCCTTACTCTCCATCATTATCATACTCCAAATCGTATATCGAGACGGCTCCGTCGTTGTTTCTGTTGATCAACTTAAACAGTGAAGTGAAAACAATGACCACACGAAAACAACGGAATAACGAACACAGGGAAAATAACACGATTAATCACTCAAAGAGTGAATTGAAAACATTGGACACACGAAAATAAGCGGAATACAGTGACGACAAACACCAATAACCACAAAACCAACCGAATTAGAAACATTGAGCACACCCAATAATACAATGAATCGAAGATAGAAAACACAGATAATGTGTAAACGAACAAAAAAGAACTTCGATGTGTGACCTGAAGTATGAATCTGTCGAACAAACGAAAAGGGATTATCTTGTAAAACGAAATCTTCGACGATGAAGCACACTGATTTCGAGGAGAAGACAACGTCGGAGAGGAAGAAGAATATGATAGTTAGAGTTTAAGGTTAGAGAATTGAATTAGTTAGCGTATCTGGTTAGAGGTCAAATTAGTCATTCCACATAAGAAAAGTGTCATGTGTTTTGTAAGTGTCATACACAGTAATATCTTTCCAAAATGTGACTCCACGTACAAATTGTTCTTATTTCTATAAGGTCAATTAAAAATACCATTGCAAAAACTGTTTTTATATTTTAAATTTTAAATTGCAAAGAAAACAAGCTAATACAAACAACTAAATATGTCTTTTTTGGATAATATACGTTTAACAGATTATCGGTTGTTGACTCAAAAAAAAGAGACATTACCGTCGGTTTCTCTTTTGCAGTCTTTGCAATTTTCAAAGCTACAATATCCGTTTTGAAGTAAGATATTAAGATCAACAATATTTCTAAGTATATGGTATGAGATCTCAAACAAAAAATATGTTTTTTTTTTTAGTCACAAATTATGTTTTTGTTAAAAGAAGAATAATGCACTTGAATCAGAACACGATATGAAAGATTGTGCAAAGAGTAGCACTTATGATTGATAGAGATCATATCACTTTTATGGATTTGGGTTCTACAGAGCTCAAGAAACGCTTCTTGACATGACATTAAATGAAGGCATTATTCAAACTCTTTTATCTAAGGTTTATTGGTTTCATTTTTGACAATAAAAAATCCTCTATAAGGTAAATAATGAAAACATGCATGTGAAGATTATAAAATATGACATAACAATTTTAAATTGTAAACAATACTATACAATTAGGTCAATAGCAAATGATAATATCTCACCGATTAACGGATTTGTTATAGCTTGTTGAAGGGTTTTAGAAAACAAGAACACAAGATTTTCTTTTGTGAATTGTAAGATATATGGAACCGAGAAGGTGTTCATTCAACTTTCAAAATAATTGTTTTTACTTTTGTATGCTATATAATTTTGTCTATCTCTTTTCCTTTTTGCCAACTCATTAACTTTTGTTTCAGAAAATGTATTAACAATTTACAAATAGTAACTCAACTTTTAAATGCTTAACTTTTCTTCAAAAACTATAAAAGTGATCAAGTTTTCAACCAGATGGTCGTCCACCTTTTCGAGCGATAGACATTATAATTATTGGATATATATAAACAGTAATTGTGATAACGAATTAAATATTCTATACCATAGATTTTTTTAGATATTTTGATAGATTTAGAGCATTTTTATCAACTAATTAAATAATTACTATAATTTTTAGAGATCGACTATGATAATGATTTAATGTTAAAAATATTATTTTTAAGAGAATTATAATAAGTTGAGGTAACTTAATTGTTGGTCGTTTTTTTTAATGAAACTTTATGGAAAGATGACAAATAATCAATGTAATTACAAATTTAAGGAGTGCATTTCGTTCTTGTTAGAGTACTCTTTTAAAAAAATAATTTGCCCCACACTCTAAAGGGTATAGAGAAATGAAGAGTGATTTCCCCAAATGAATATGTATTTTAAGGAATGAGAGTAGACAATCTTCACTTAACTTAACAGACGAACAATTTTATAAAAAACATATTATTTACTATAAATTCTGAAATCATTCTTCCTTAGTAACTTCTTTTCTCTTCTAGTCAAACATAAAAACAGTAAATCATCATGTCCCATTGCTGTGGTTTAGTTTTACTTCAAAATTTTAAAATCTTGTTTCTATCAGGCTAGACTGTAAATGCATAACTATCTCAGTTGAATATAAAAAATACTGAATCCCATTGAAAAGCAAAAGTATCATAGATCTAGATGTGTCTAGAACTAAAACAAAGATATGTTTTAGGATTTTTTAGTTTAAGACTAGATCTAAGAAAATAAGTAAATAACCAATTAAGAAAATAGTAAAATGGAAAAAGCCAAGAAGCAAATAAGGAAATTTTCTATAAATCTAAATGTTAGGTTTTTAAGAGATTTCATTCTTGAATCACATGATCTAGTGAATCGGTCTTTAAAGTATTATGAATGCACCATCTAGAACTCAACAAGGATTGTACGGTCCTACCTCACTCTCATAATGCATTAGGACCAGAACCAATGGTTGAAATAGCTAGACAAAGATGGTGTTGTGTATTGGTGTTGATATGATCAAAACTAGAGGCCGATTAAGGTAGTCTTCAAGGGATGTTGGCCCTATTAACTCTCTATGGTTGCCCTCTCAACAAATGGTTCGGGTGTTCTCATGGGATTTTATCCCTATGAGATATCTCTACAGACTATGGTCAGACGATCAATCCTAGCCATGCATTACACACATGTTTAGATGAGCTCTCTTACTCAATACCCTCACGTAACAGATTCTACTCATGTCTAGATAACGTTTAGAGGTAGACTCAACTACTATAGTATTGAGATAGAAATGTGTTTTGTAGTTGATAAGTATGAAAATAACAAGCAAGAAACAAAAGAAATTGATTCTACAACAGGCAAGAGAATAGTTTGGTGTAGAGGAGTCACAAGTTTAAGAAGATTCAAGGAAGTTTGACTGAACTCTTGAATCTACCCTATGAAACCTCTATCAACCGAACTAGAACTCTATAGAAACAGAGGTTTTTATGAAAAAAGCAAGAGAACAATAGGAAAAACCGTGAGAAAAGCCTAAGAAGATAAGACTGGACCATAGAAGCTCACTACAAGAAAACAACTGATTTTCGACCATATTAAGACTGGACCATAGAAGCTCACTACAAGAAAACAACTGATTTTCGACCATATGAATATTGTCAAAGTGGTTGCAAATCATGAATTTGGGACTCTTTTGCATCTGAACAGTGTGGTCGCATATTCTTCGTCGTAAAATAGAGGCGTCACAATGTGGTCGTAAAACTAAGTCGTTTTTGCGACTACATTGTTCAGTCGTAGTATTTGCACCTACATTTAGCGAGTACAGTTGTAGTCACACAAAAAGAACGGAGTGGCAAATCGGTCGTAAAATTTGTGACTAACTGTTGACTCCTTCATTAGTGTAGTCACAAATTGATCACAAAATAGTGTGACTACATTGTGACTGTTGGAGCTTGTTAGACACAAATTAGTCAAACTTTTTTGGGACTACTTTGCGACTAAGATAATGGCGTACTTGCAAATTGGTCACAAAAAGTGTGACTACATTATGACTATTCGAGTTTTTTAGTCACATTTTTGTAACTAATTTGCCACTACGCTAATGAAGGAATCACAAACTAGTCACAAAATATTGCGACCAATTTGTGACTAACAAGCTCAAATAGTCACAATTTAGTCACACTTTTTGTGACCAATTTGTGACTTTGAATCAGTCAAAATTCGTGGAGTCGCAAGGTCATCACAAATATATTTAAGAAAACTACTAAAAAAAAGAACTGTCACAGTCGCCAAAACCCTCACTGATGTCACTGGAGGGCCCGCAGTCGCCGGAGACCCGCCGTTGTCGCCAAAGACCTCATCGCATGAGACCCTACCATTGTTGCCAGAGACCCCACCGTCGTCGCCGGAGACCCCACCGCCGTCGTCAGAGGCCTAGCAAAACAACTCCCTCATTTTTGTCTGTTGGGGATCAAAACCCAGCTCAAAGAACCAAATAGGTATGGTCTAACCAGTGAGCTAGTGTGACAATATTAGTTATTGACAACATGCCTTTAATATATTACTACTTTGTAATAGCGTTTCAGTTTTATTTGCTTTGATCAGAATCGGTTCGATTCATGTTCAACCAATGTGCTAGTGGTATATTATAGATAGTATGATCATTTCAGAATAAACTATTTATCGGTTTAGTTGTTCAAATGATTTTTTTGTTTTGGTTTATTTGGTTCGTTTAAGTAAAACGTATGTTTCTAAAAAAAAATTAAAAATATGGTTTTGTTCGGTTCAGATGATTTGAGATATAATTATGTAAATATGTTTAACCTATTCTTATATTATGTGAGTTTACTAACCTATTTATATGAGATATGATTAATTTGATAGGATGAAGATTTATTAAAAGTGTATAATAAATGTTGTACTTGTCTAACAATAACGATAGTTAGATGATTACAATTTTTCTAATACATTGAAATTATTGAAGATTTGTATTGGTTTGTTATTTAGTATGATCTATACTATATCATAAACAGTTGAATCTAATAGTCGTAGTCACAAAGTAACGGCAAAATCATCACGCTTTTGTCACATCAAATAAAATCAGTCGTAATGTAGTCACAAAAAATGCAACTATTTTGTGACTTCTTCGTCCCAACCACTGTGGTGGTAATGTAGTCGCAAAAAGTGCGACTCTTTTGGGACTATTGTTATCCTTAAGTCGCATATGATGGCATTGTAGTCTTAAACTTTGCGACGACTTTGTGACTAAGAAGTTATTGAAACCATGTGTAGTGGCTAATCAGTCGCAAAATGTGGCAGTCGCAAAGTAGTCTCAAATATTAGTGGCTACATCCCGACTACAAACAAAATTTATGAGAAAATGTGTGAATTTGTGACTAAAGTGTGATTACAAACAGAAATTTGGTTAAGTGGTCACACTTTGGTCGCAAAAAATGCAACTGATTTGTGACTCTTTCTTGAAAAAATCAAAAAGTGTTTTGGAGGGTCAATTAAATAGAAGGGGAGCCAAGATGATATGTTGTAACCAATGTGATAGTGTGATATTATTGGTAGCTATTAACAAAATTTTAGAATATTACTAGTGTAATTATTTGTGTTTTGGTTTTATTTTGTTTGGTTATTATTTGTTCAATTTGACTTTAACCAATGTTCTAGTGTGAAATTATTGTTAGTGTGGTATTATTATTAGTGTGACCCTTTAGTAATGAACTATGTAGCGACTTAATTCGTTTCAGATCATTTGTGTTTCAGTTTTATTTGGTCTGGATAGGATCAGTTTGATAACTTAGCAATATATTAATTCTGTTTTATTTAGTTATTTTTATTTGGTATGTTTGTCGACTTTTTAAAAATAAGCGATGTATTTTAGAAAAATAAACTTAGAGATTTTATTCTTATAAAATTCTTTAAAAGTTATTTGATTAAGAAAATTTATGTTGTTTATTTTTTAATCCTATACTCTGGTAAATATTGACAACAAATGTGTGAATTTGTGACTAAAATGTGACTATAAACGGAAATTTTGTCAAGTGGTCACACTTTGGTCGTAGAAAATTGCGACTGATTTGTGACTCTAACTGAAAAAATACAAAAAGTGTTTTATAAGAGCTCGAAGGCCAATCAAATAGACGGGAACCAAGATGATATGTTGTAACCAATGTTTTGTGTGATATTATTGGTAGCTATTAACAAAATTTCAATATATTACTAGTGTAATTATTTGTGTTTCGGCTCTATTTGGTTCGGTAATGATCGGTTCGGTTCGACTTTAACCAATGTGCTAATGTGATATTGTTGTTAGTGTGACCATTTAGGAATGAACTATTTTGCGGCTTAATTTGTTTTGAATTAATTGTGTTTAAAATTTATTTGGTTTGGTTAGGATTAAGAAAATTATAGATTTTATTCTTATAAATTTTATTTAAAGTTACCTGACAAGAAAATTTATGTTGTTTATTTTTTAAAACATATATTGGGTGAATATTGACAAAAATGTGTGAATTTGCGACAATAGTGTGACTGCAAACGGAATTTTGGTCAAGTCGTCACAATTTGATCGCAAACCACATAGTCACAAATTTTAGTGACTACTTTGCCACCCTCTTGTGATTTTTTTAAAATAATGTATTAGAGTCGTAAAATAGTCACAAAATTAATGACTAATTTTTTCGTTCCTTTATAAACAACCACAAATTTTAGTGACTGCGAATGTAGTCACAAATGGGTCGCACAATTTGTGAATAAATTGCGACTGCGTCGCGTAGTCATAAATTAATCTCAAAAGGGTCACAAAATAGTGACTACAATAGTAGTCACACTATTTTGCGACTCCTATACTGGAGTAGCATAATAGTCTTACTTTAGTCGCAAAAAGTATGACTACTACTGTAGTCGCAAATTAGGATGCATTAGAGTCCTTTAGGCTTGCATTCGTGTACATATTGCATTTCAGGTGATAAAGAGGAACCATACATCATTAAGGATCATCAAGAACAAAAGGAACAAGGATTCAGAACAAATCTGAGCTCAACATCGGTCAAGAGACATTCAGCATCGGTCAAGGGAGCTCTAGCTGATCAGCATCAACCAGACCAGCCTCAGCATCGGCCAAAGCAGCTCTAGACACTCAGCATCGGTCAGGAGGAAAGCCACATCGGTTTGGCTTGACTGATGCTCACCTGATCTGAGCCAAAACCCTAAAATCTCTCCTTTTGCTCGATTTTAACTCTTTGTCCACTCCTATAAATAGTCTCTTAGCCTCCATTTCATGGGAGAGCCACCTTAGTTTTCTCTCTATTGCATATACTATAAAAAACACCCTCATTTCCGACAGGATTTCTGACGGGTATATTTCCGTTGGAAATTTCCGACGGATTTTTAACGGGGTTTTGACGGTTTTTAATTCGTTAAAATCCGTCGGAATCCGTCAATTACCCGTTGGATATTTCCAACGGAAATATACCCGTCAGAACGCCGACAAAATTTTCTGACGGATTTCTGACTGATTGATTCCCGTCGGAAATCCGTTAATGATCCGTCAGAAATCTCAGGAATTTCCGACGGGTAATCAACGGATTTCCATCGGGCTGTTATTTAGAAATCCGTTTTATGGAAAAATAAATCTCTAACCTTTATCTATAAACTCTAACTCTAAACTTTAAATTCAAAACTCTAAATCATATACTTTAAACCCTAAATCATAAACCCAAAATTCTAAACACTAAATCATAAATCATATATTTTAAACTCTAAAACTCTAACTCTTAAATAATCTTTAAACCCTAAATCAACATGGGAATAAAATGAAAAAAAAATATAATAAAAATAATATTTAGGTAAAATCAAAATTAAAAATTGAAATGGTTTAAAAAGAACGAATAAATATGTAGAACAAAATGAATAAATATGTAAAGCAAAATAAATTGTAAACTAAAACTATATTAACAAAGAATGAATAATTATTTAGAACAAAATAAATTTATAATTGAAACTATTAATTAGAAAATAATATCTAAATATATAGATAAAAATAAATTGAAAAATAAACTATTAAAAAATAAATAAATCGATGAGGAGAGCGATGAGACAATACTATATAATGTATTACTCATATCATACCCCCTATCATTTAAAAATAATCATATTTCCCATATATATATATATATATATATANATACTAAACATATTTATATGATTATATCTTAAATAATCTGAATCGAATTAAACCGATAAATTTTAAAACTTTTGAGAAACAGACTTTTTACTTAACCGAACCAAATAATCCGAACCAAACTAAACTAATAAATAATTTATATCCATAGGGTAAAACTATCAATAACATCACACTACCATATCGGTTAAACCCGAGCCAAATCAATTATATCCAAAACAGAAAAAGCTAAAACGCTTTTAATCAAGATAGTAATATATAATAATTATGTTAAAGTTGTACAACAATATTGTCACAGCAGTCCAGCGGTCCAGCGGTCGCCACACTTCTGCGCTTCCCTTCGTACTCGGGTTCGATCCCCCATAACGCAAATGCGGGATTTAATTTGTATTTCTCTATGTGGCGCGCAACATCGATCTAGGTTCGGTTGCGACGAGGGATAGGTCCCCAATTTGAAATTTTATTATTTTTTAATCTCCATCAGATATTTTCGACGGATTCCACCCGTCAATAATCCGTTGGAAATTTCTGACGGATCAAATCTGTTAATAACCCGTTGGAAATTTCCGAAAATTTCCAACGGATGAAAAATTTCCAACGACACGTAACCGTCGGACGCTATCCGTCAATTCTCCGTTGGAAATGGCCTTTTCCAACGGATTTTTGACGGATTTGTCCGTCAGAAATAGGGTAGTTTTCTTGTAGTAATTAATTGTTCTTTTGATATTTTAGATCTTGTATTGCATTTTGTGAAAGATTCAAGCTTTAATTTCAGTATTTTATGTTATTGTTCTTCTTGTTGTTCTTAGTTTAATCTAAATCTGAAACTCAAATCCCCTTATCTCTTTTCTTGCCAATCTTCTACTNGTTCTTAGTTTAATCTAAATCTGAAACTCAAATCCCCTTATCTCTTTTCTTGCCAATCTTCTACTATGATAAAACCA
>OVAU01003377.1:0-11168 GCA_900406315.1 Biscutella laevigata subsp. laevigata
TCGGCTTGTAAGCGCAACTCCAGTTCGACTCCAACCAGCTGTATAGGTTAAACAAGTTTAAATAAAGTTTCTTATGCATTGTAAAAGGGGAGTGTGTCCCCTTTGTGGCCCACGAAACCCTTGATCCTAATACAACGAGTCGTTCTTGGCAAAAAAAGANGCAAAAAAAAATATCGAAGCAAATATTCAAAATTTTGAAAAATAATATTTCTTACTGATAATATGATTTTACCAGTCATGGGATTTCGGATCTTCGGTTCGGTTCTTTCGGGTTTCGGTTTTTTTTGATCTTTAATAAAAGATCCATTTTAGATCTGAATGTAAATCGGTTCGGATTCGTTTCGGTTCGGTTTTCGGATACCAATTGAGGATCCGAATTGAAACAGAAAATATTTTGGTTCTCTATTCGGCTCGGATATCTTCCGGGTATAGCAAAACCAATTACAAAATAACCGGAAATAGCCGCCAAATAACATTAAAAATCGAATTTTCGGTTTGGATCCGGTTCGGGTACCAATGTTTATTCCCAAGACTAGATTTTACTATTTCATTTGTTTTGAAATCTTGCAGAAATTCAAAATTTCTAATCGAATCGAAACAAATAATGCATACGGATGGATCTAACCAATATTATGTATTAGTTACTGTAACGAATACATCTGTTTCTGTGTATTTTAGAGTTGATCAACTTTGTGTTTTATTATGGACTTTACATCACGCATGTTAGCATCATGTATGTTTCTGCTGGCGCCAACCAAACTTAGCTCGATTTTTTAAATTATATATAAATATAAATTTTATTTCTTGAATTGCTTTGGAATTTTCTTCTTACAAATCTTATTATTACGTTTTGTTTTACTTGCACATTTCGTAAGCAAAAAAAAAAAGCCGGCATACCAGAACCTGAGAAATAGGATGTGCAAACAAAGCTTTCACCATTTAAAGAATCTTGATCTTATTAATAAATATATTACATTTAAGATCTTGTCTCATTCTAGACGAAAGTGATAGTTAGATTACCAAACTGCGTTAGTTCGATTTTACTGTCAGTTTGTTTCATTCAAAATCCTTTTACCCATAAATAGTAACTTTTGAGATTTTTCCTATTTCCCATTTAAAAATATTTTACAGTTATATATATTACAGAAATTATAGACAAACTATATAAATAATGTACTTTATATATGTTTAAGAAAAATTATATTTAATTGAGAAAAATTACCATAACCTTATAACTCCAACTATCACAAATTATTTTTTTATGAATGAGAGTTTAGAAGATGTCCCTAACTTTTCCTAAACTTGAACCATATCTTAAACTAAAGTTAAAAGTTTCTTATATATATTTTTTTCTAAATTGTAGTAATTATAGAATTGAAGTTTGGTTTTCTAGTTTTCATGGTATTTTCCAAAATAAACAACAGTATATCATTTTTACCTGCAAGAACTTTATAAATATATATGCATATGTAGATGTCTTATATAGCAACAAAAATATTCATTTTCTTTTATAGGCTGCAGAATTTAATATAGATTTTGGTCTTTTTTATTTATATTCTATGTCAAAGTTAGTTTAGTAACCATAGATCTTACTCCCTCGATTCTTCGTTAAACAATATTTAAAAGTTTTTACGTTTATTAATAAAACATAAAACATCATTCAATTTATTTATTTTTCATAAAAATACTACTCCCTCTGTTCTAATATATAGGATGTTTTAGGGATTTTTTTGTTCCATAATATAAGATTTTTTCAAATATCAATGCAAATTGATTAATAAAAAAATCAAAAATATTTAATATTGATTTGGTCAAGGATTATTAAACCCCTTGCATGTCTCGTAAACAACTTTTTAATTATTTAAATTTTTTTTAAATACTTTATTAATGATTGTTTTATGTAAAAATATAATTTTTTTTAAATGTGTGCATTTGGCTAAAAAATCTTATATAATGGGACAGAGGGAGTATTAATTTTATCTACTTTAATCAATCAAAAATTATACTGTATAATATTGTGCTGGTAGCTTGGTGGTTAGACTAAACCTTCGTCTTCGAGTATGGTAATGAGCGAGTTTTATATCTTCAAACAAAAAAATTATACTGTATAATATTAATAGTTTTTAACTTTAAAGTTTTGCATTGAAAATCGAAAACATCACTTTAAAATTTAAAATTATCATTTTAGAGGAACGAAAATAATATTTAAGATGACTTCACAGCAGAGATTTTAAGAATCGAAATTTCTACCTAGTAATTAATAATGTCAATAAATAACCACTAGACTTAATAATGTTTACCAAATTTCAATATATTATATATAAAAAAAATAATTCTATTGAGGTGTGATACAAGGTTTATGGATACATTGAATCTGAACAACATCGAAAAGAAAAAAAAACAAAACCGAAACTATGGATTACGCTTGATTCCATATATCTTAGATTTGGTGAAAATATACGTTAAAGTAAAAACAAATGTGAGTCTTTTGTATATTTATTTGTTTCTTAAAGATTGAGATTTATTGAATTGCATTAGCCCACACTACACGTGTCACGATTGAATAAGCAGTACTGAGCAGTAAATTGCATTAGAGACATCACATATGGTGTAGTAATTGAAGAAACAGTAAATTGAATTAGAGAAATCAGAAGACATGAATCATAAATGTTGAGAAATTTTGTAGTTAAAAATTCATGTCACCGACGAAGAAGAAGCAGCTTTTTAAAAAAGACACACAAGATTTCTGCCGATAGATTGAAACAGACAAAAATCTTTGACCTAAAAATATTTTTCTTGTTTGGATTTTTGTATATTCCGTGAACAAAGTCTAGAAGTCACAATAAGAAAGACTGTTTACAAACAAAATTTCTAATTGAGAACAAAGTCACCATAAGTCAATTCATTGATTGTCAATTGATTTTGAGTTGGAAATTCATAGATCTTAACATAGTATTAAAGTAGATCGAAATCCCCATTAAACTGAAATTGATTGGACTCACTACTATACTTGACCCATCGATATTATTACGATATCGGTCGGTTCGATGCTAGTCTAGCCGATCTAACATGATCCTATAATGAGATATTATCGAGACTAATGGCTAGATGGGCTGGGCCATTGTCTTGAGGGGGGGGTGTTAGAGATCGTCTCACATTAAAAAGGTGAATGAGAATTTGGGTAATATATAAGTGATATGGGCGAATCTACTAATTATCAATTGGTTTCGAGTTAGAAGTTCATAGATCTTAACATGAACTACAAGTATATGATAATATTTACTGGAATTTTGACTCAAATAAAAATTTCCAGCCCAAACCAATTTTTTTGGTTTTGAGTTATATTCGATTTAGAGTAACTAACCTATTAGAAGAAAATTAAAATTTTGATTGATTTTCGGTTTGGATATGTTAAGTTCGTCGAACCAATCAAATAACCAATTTATTATTATTATTTTCAATAAAAATCAAAATTTTGAAAATATCAAAGATTAACTGGAAATATTCAAAATTATCTAGAACTATACGATTAAACCATAAAATTCGGTTAACTTCAATAATTTTCCTAATAATTGAATCGAACCAAAACTTTAATCAGTTCAATTTGCTTCACTTTTTAAATACATGAGTTATCCAATAAACGAACAAACTGATATTTATCAAACCGAACCACCTTGAATCACATACATAATATTTTCAAAAAAATATAAAACATAAAAATTAGTTATGAATCAAAAAGTATAAAAATATTATTTTTTTAGGAAAAAATCTTGAAAATGAGTTGCTTGAATAAAATATTTAACTGAATATTATGAAATATCAATATAATTAGAAAGTTCTAATTATATTTTGTTTTTAGTTAGCAAAAAGAAAATCTCACCCATCACTCTTGTTTGTCTTTTTTTTTGTTTTCGCCTAAAGATATTTTAAAATAATACTATTCGTAAGAAAATAAAAAAAAATGATATTTAAATTCCAAAATTCAAACTGACACGAGCTCACACCCACTAGTGCAACTGCTCTGTACATAATTACTAAACAAATGTTAAATGTAGAGAGAGAAAGAGCAGAGAGAGAGAAAGAAAGGGATAAAGCAACAAACAACACATAAGGTTCTCTCTATTGTCATTTGCAGAGAAAGCTACTTCACTCCTTTCTTCTTCCTTCCTTCCTCCGTCTCTCTGCGCCCCTACATTTTTGTCTCAGTCGACGGAAACCACTTTGTTGCTTGCTTCTTGAGCATCTTTCTGATTTCTCTTTTGGTTTTTCCTCCGCCGGCCGGCAGAATCGGATTTGCTTTGCTTAATGGATTTGGAGTTTTTCAGTGAATGAATCTGTGTTTTTATGCTGTCGCTTTGTTGTTATGGGGAAGAATATCGACGAGGAGCAGAATCTCCCTGTGAGCGATGGAGCAGCTACAGCTAGGAATAACGGATGCTGCTGCTCGCGGATCTCTAGCTACTTTAGTTTCAGATGCGTTTTCATTCTTGCTTTTTCTGCTGCTGTGTTTCTCTCCGCCTTGTTTTGGTTGCCTCCATTCCTCGGATTAGCAGATCGGGGCGATCTGGATCTCGATCCAAGGTTTAAAGGTAATTCGCTCTTCCTGCTGTAGGATTCCTCATAGAGCAATAAGCTACATGATTCCAATGCAAATCTGCCTTGATGTGATTTGTGGTACAGATCTAGGGTTTCTGATTCCATGGCTGTTTTTTTTTTCCTGTTTCTCACATGGCATCGATATTGCGCATAAATGAGAATGAGAATGAGCTGTAATGTTTTCTAGAACAGGACAAGCTCGTTTCTGAACAACACCTTGCTTAATATTTAAATGGATTTCTTTCAATTTTTGTGGAGATGATGTGTATTTCCATTGACTTGGACTTAGAAATTGCTATTTTAAGAGTTTTGTTTATACTTTACATTTGAATTGTGTTGAAATTAGATGTAAAAATCCTTTGGAGTTCAGGATGTGTTTTAACCGTCTGATAAGGCGACACCATGATCTCCATATTTAGTATTGTAAACACCTTTATTTATTGAATCAAGACTGCCTAAAAGGTTAAATTTCTAAAAATGTTTCATCATCTTGTATAAATCTTGATTTAGTAATAATTGTATTACTGTTTACTCAGAGTCACCTAAATCTATTTCTCCATTTTTTTGTTATTATACTATCTATGTTTAAAGCTGATTCGTAGAATCAATCAAGAACCAAGACTTAGTCGGTTCATAGTTTAGTGTTTGACTTAGCGGATTGGTTTCGAAATCTAATCTGGTTGATGTCACTTGCTTGTGAAGCTGGTGACGTTTTGGTTTGATGGAACCTGTTCTCTACAATTTTGTTGTCTGATCTTTTGTTCATGTTATCACTTACATGGGTTTATGATTTACCCGTATCTTCTTCTGTTTATTCCCCTGCCCACTGGAGCAACAACTTTTAGTTATATTTCCTATGTTTCATGATAAAGCAACAATGTTGTTTTTGGTGTTTTTTGTTTTCAGGTCACAGAATAGTGGCGAGTTTTGATGTTGAAAAACCAGTTTCGTTCTTGGAAGACAATCTGTTGCAGCTTGAAAATGATATCACCGATGAAATAAGCTTTCCCATGACCAAAGTAACTAAGCTTCCCGTCCTTTATATTACCTGCATTGATTTTATTGTTGATCATTCTGTAACTTCGGTGTCTTTACTTGAGCCAGGTTGTAATATTAGCGCTTGAACGCTTGGATGATCTTAACAGAACAATGGTTGTTTTTGCTATTGATCCCGAGAAAGAGAATTCTAAGATACCTACCGAAATTGAGAGTCTGATCAAGGCAGCTTTTGAAACTCTGGTCGAAAAGCAGTTGTCTTTCCGCTTGACTGAATCCTTGTTCGGGCAACCTTTCCTTTTTGAGGTGTTAAAATTCCCAGGAGGAATCACTGTGATCCCTCCCCAGCCTATATTTCCCCTGCAAAAGGCGCAAATCGTCTTCAACTTCACACTGAACTTTTCGATTTACCAAATTCAATCAAACTTTGAGGAACTCGCAAGCCAGCTGAAGAAGGGTATAAATCTGGCTCCCTATGAGGTATGACAGTTCTAATTCACAAGAACAGTCTATTGCTAATGACTCAGAATCTCAAAATTCTCCTTTGTTTGAATGCAGAACTTGTACATAACTTTGTCAAATTCCAGAGGCTCAACAGTGGCGCCGCCTACTAAAGTTCATTCTTCTGTTCTTCTCACATTCGGTACCTCTTCAAGGTTGAAGCAGCTTGCTCAAACTATCACTAGCTCCCATTCCAAAAACCTCGGTCTAAACAACACCGTATTTGGTAAAGTTAAGCAAGTCCGGCTTTCCTCAATCTTGCCACATTCACCCGCCACATCATCATCCCCTTCCCCTTCTCCTCAACCTCAAACCCACCAACACCACCATCCCCACCCGCATCGTCATCATCACCATCATCATGAACTTGCTCCAGAACCTTCACCTCCAGCTAAAGTCTTTGCACCTGCATCAGCGCCAACACCAACCAAACACTCACCTTTACCCTCGAGAAACCCGCCTTGCCCTTACGAGCAGAGGAGACCAAAAGCAAACAATGCTCTGAATCATCACCGTGTAGCACCAACCCCTGCACCACACCAGTCTGAGCCACACCCAATAGCACCAAACCCTGCTAAGCCACGTCACCATGCTATCCCAGTATCTAGTCCACTTCCCCACGTCGTGTTTGCTCATATCCCACCTCCATCAAAAAGCAGCCCGGAGTCGGAACCAACCGGTGGAAAAACTTCCTCACCATCTCCTACTCCATGTAAATCTTCTTTCCATTTCTCCATATCTGCATTCATAGATTTGTTTGATTCGCTTAACTAAACACATGTCAAATACGCAACAGCTTCAACGAGCAATGGTCCAACCTTCAAAAGGGAATCATGGAAGCTCCTTGTAATAGTAGCCATTGTAATCATCTGTCTGTAAAACGAACCCAGAAAAAGACGCCGGAAGAAACTGCCTTTAATGTTCAAGCTGTAAGAAACTAGCAGCAGTTCACAAAAGCATATCTCCTCCGGTTAACAACATCAAGGTAATTGTATAAAGGTACTCAAGGCAAGAAAACAAAAAAAATAGTGTATGTATGAAAAAAACGAAGAGTTTTTTGTTTGTAAAATAGTTGTTGAGGTTTGCAACACAAAAGTGTGGCTTGCACCTAACATCCGAAGAAAAAAAAAACCTTATATATATAAACATTTCTGTTTTTTAATTTGTATATAGTCATTTTGGGACTCAAGATCTATAACATTTTTTTTAACTTAATGTTCTTGAGACTAATTAAGAACGCCAAACCAATCGGTTAACTCCAACATCTTTGAGCGTGATTATAAATTAATCTAATGGTTAAAGGGATTAGAAAACATTTATTTAATATAATTACCACCCTTGTAATTAATATTATTAATGCAAAACCTAATGGAAAAACTAAAGTTGGAACAAGATATTGTACAAAAAAGAAAAGTTGCTCCACTCTCTATAAACTTAAAAAAAAAACATCTAATTTAAGCTCGTGAGCATTAATCTCTAGACGATCTAGACTACAAAGAACCAACCACCTTAACTTTGCCTGCAAATTGCATTTCAACGTCTATTTCCTCATCAATTCTTGGCATCGAAAGACCAGTTTTCTCACAGGCTTTACAACACTTGACAACTTCTACAAACTTCTCCTCAAAGTCCTCTTCTTCATCTCTTTCCTTTCCCCATAGAACCGTGCATACTCCCACCATTAAAATCACCATTCCAAGCACCCTATAATATCAAATTGAACTTTAAGAAACGATACGAGGATATATAGCCATATGACCTAATATCATTCAAGATCCTTACCCTCCAAGGTATAGTCTTTGACCGAGGAAAAGGAAACCAATGATAGATCCTACTATAACAACAAGAGGGTTAAAAGCAGTGACAAAGACAACACTCTTTTGCTTTGTCATCATCCCTTGAACGTAGTAAGCTATGCTCGACGTTATTATGCCCTATTAAGAACATATATATACACATTAAGTATTATAATTCTACATATAACACAACTTATAGAATTAAGGACGAACCGCGTAAGCAGAGGCAAGAAGGTTCATGTCAAAACCAATGTTCCATGCAGAAAGGTTTGGTTCCATCACAAATGTTAAGGCTGTGGATTGTAAAGTGCCGATGAAACATACCATCGCCGATAATGAAAGGTGTGATGAGTATTGCTTCAATGTAGCCACCTAAACAAAATACATAAAAGTATTGTCCTAATTCGTTAGAAGACTAGCTTCTTTAGGGATTTATATCATGATCATGATTATTACTCTAGTTACCATCTATAATTCATAAGATTCACATATAATTTAAATTATCCATACAATTTTCTCTAAAAAATTTCACGATTTGTTTGTTTATGGATTAATTACTTATAGAATTTTCTCATAAATTTTTTATTTTTGAAAATTTTTGTCAGGATTTTACTTCCATTTTTTCAACAGTATTTTTCGCCGATTATTATTCACAATTTTTCTACAATCAACCAAAACCGTTATTCTTCCACGACAATTTTTTCTATGATTTTTTTCGTATGTAACCCTTATGTTATATTGTATATTTTAAAAAGGTTTTCAAGAGTTAATAATCAGTTATTATAAATTTTTAAAATTTTTGACTGTAAATATGTTTCTTAAAATTACTGCACTCTAAAACTTGTATTTAATATAAAATCTGTTTTATTAATTTTTTGTTTCCAAATTGTATATTTCATCCAAAATAAGTACCTGAAGAACAAAGTATGAAGCCCAAGAAAATGAGGCGACGAGGAGGAAGACGGTGGCCTTGAGATAATCCTCACCGGCCGGTGATCGGAAAAAGTTAAAAGGAACTTTGAATAGAATCATCAATACGGATCCAACCACTATCACTAATATCCCCACCACTTTTGCTTGGAATCTTACTTTTCTTATCTCCACCACCTCCATCCTTTTAAATCAACGCACCATATTGTATGAATATAACCTAATGTATTTTCCTACCATTATTATATAATTAATCATAAAGTTAAGGTTTATATTTAGTCACCTGAATATTATGGAAATTATAAAGGTCAAAGCAGGCACGATGTTGGTGACGGCGCCGGCAAAAGTTGGTGATGTTAGTTTAAGTCCGGCGTAATATAAATTCTGATCTATCACTGGCCTGTTGTAAAATAATTTACACAAAATTATAAAATATTCAATATAAATTACAAAAAGAGTATTTTCTACACTAAAATCGGTGTAAATTTTTTTGAAAATAATTGTTTCGGAACAATTTTCTACAGTTTTTAATGATTTTCCACAAAATTTTCCCAAAATTTGTCACCATTACCAATAATTCGATGTATTTCCATTGATCTTCACTGATATTTTCTCCAATTTTTTTCAAGATTTTCCACGAAAAAAATTTCAATATTATTTCTTGTGGAAATATCGTCGAAATTTTCCCTTTAATTTTCTACCACTATTTGTATCTATATTTTTCACGAATTTTTTGTTGTAAAAATAAATTGTGAGTTTAAAAGAAAAACTGTGAAGAATTCTCTAAAACATTAAATGAAATGTATTTAAAAAAATAATGAAAGAAGACTAACCCAAGGAGAGATAGAACAAAAATTTGCATGAATATTGGAAATGTCATCTTTGGTCTCACTTTCCTACAAAACACACAAATAAATTATGTAAATGTTTTGTATTTAATGAGAATCGATCGAAGTTAATTTGTACATTTTTCTATATGTTTACCTCTCGGAGAGAAGAGCAAAAGGTGCGATAGTGATTGTTGCAAAGGCGTTACGATAAGCCACAAGAACGTACTGGCTCATGCCATGGTCAAGCACGACCTTAGTAACGAGGTTCATGCCGACATAGCCGAATTGAAGACATATCATTGCAAAGTAAGGTTTGGCTGATTCAGACATCTTTAAACCCATTATATCAAAAACAATACTTAAATAATAATATTATATAGTAATATAAGAGAAAGGAGAATAGAGAGAGTTTTGTGTTCTTCTTACGAGTTACGAACAAAAATGGTGAGAGGTTCTTTGTATTTATATAGAGCATCGTATTCGGATGAGTTCGAATGCTTCTTTTTGTTTCTAATTTTTTTTATAATAATAATTATTTTTGTTTCTTTTTAGTGACGTTAGCCTTTATTATTTTGTTTTTTTTTTTTCAATTCCAGTAGAATTTGTTTTCAACAGGCAAAATCAAATCAAACCCGAATAATTACACGATAACACTATTTACTAACAGTGAAAAGCACTAAACTAAAAGTCAACTTAGTAACTATAACATTTTTTTTTAACATTTCACATATTCATTTTATAAGATATATACTACATGAATAAAACTAAAACAAAATCAAAATCTGATTCTATGGTAAATAAAAATTGCATTTGCAAGGATCAAATAAACGCAGTCTCCTCTTTACAAATTTACAAGTGTGACGTTAATCGGGAGTTTTTACTATGGTTGCGATTCAAGTTAGTTTATATCAGTTTGTTTTGTTATCTGGTAATTCGGATAATCAATAATGTATTGAATCAAATCAGTAAAAATTTCGGTTTGGTTGATTAACGATTAATTTGATTATTTAAAATTCACCGAAATTAATCGAATTTTATGTTTAATCGGATAATTTCAAATTATTTAGATCATTTCGAATAATCTCGATTAATTCAATTCATATCATTTCCGATATTTGGAACATTTTTCAAAAAAAAAAGACTTAATATTAGTTCATTTCAGTTTAATTTTAAAATAAAATAATAATAAATCGATTTCGACTAACCAAACCTCATTTTAGTTTTTTTTTTTTCAATCGATTAGTCACTCCAAATCAAATTTGAAGTGAAAACCAAAAATAAATATTCCTTTTGGTTGGGATCAATATGTCAATATCTAATTTTTACGAATTCACAAGTGGACAGAGTGAATGACAAGTGGCAACAGATATAAATGTGGGAACCATACTTACGTTGTTTGTAGGACCCACAGATGAAATAATGTCTGAAATGTTGCAAAATGCCGTCGTGACAAAGGTCTGCAATCTCAGTAATTAATCAATTACTAGAATTGAGCCCGCACCATGTGCGAATATTTATT
>OVAU01003378.1:0-11167 GCA_900406315.1 Biscutella laevigata subsp. laevigata
ATATTTTATACATTACATACTCAAAATTAGATACACCCATTTGGGGTGCTCTAAGACCAGCTACATCGCTGAATCTAGAAAATAGGGATGTAAAAATATTTTATTAATATTTGAGGTGAGATTTTTTGGAAAGAGAGAGAAGAGAGATAGACAAACTTAGAGAGAAATTTTAATTTTTTCTCTATTCCAAAGATACATAAGGTTTTGATCTGGTTCTAAAAAATCTAAAACCATAATCGATTCTAAGTTTTATTTCTTTTTTTGCATTGTTTTTTTTTTTTGGTTAAGATATTTTCTAAATCTCCCGCTGGAGATGCTCGTAACTTATCGGGCTTAATTCAATGGAAGCAAAAGCCCAAACGCTTTCCAAAACCCTTTTCCTTATTCTCTCTCAGAGACGACGATTAGTATTCTCTTTTCCTTTCGTTCATTTGATATACCCAATGGCTTCGTCTGCGCCACAAGGATCTGTCGATCCTCTCACCGGGAAAGACCCGGCCAAGGCTTTAACTGCTGTTGCGTCTGGATTCTTCGATAATGTGAAGAAAAACAAGCAAAGTTTCTTCCAATTCTTCGCCATGACTGGAATTTTGCTTCTAAGTTTCCGATCGGTAAGTCAGAAGTACCGAATCCACGATCTGGAGGAAGACACGGATGTTCTTAAGAAGGAGAGAGATAGTTTGTCGGATCGTATGAGTAAAATCAAGAACGATCTTCTGCACCAAGCGTCTATTGACTCTACTGGCGTCTTTGCTTCTCGACTCCGCCTACTTTTCGGTGACGAGAAAAAGTGACAGGAGATTTGTTTGATTTTCAAGTCAACGAGGTTTCAATTCTCTTACTCCTACGATAGTATTGTAGCTCTAAGCAGATGTCTGGATTTTTCTCTCTCTCAGGTTTTTAGCGAATGAACGAGTAGTTTTTAAAGGTACTGTGAATCAGACAATGTTGTATCTTCTGAAAAATCTCCTTCGTGGAATAATTTGCTCCTGTGGGGGTTTTATCAGCTGCAAATTTCCTATTGAGGCATTTTATCGAGCACATTAAGTGCTTTTTGAACTTTGCACACATCTCTCATACAAGTGGAAGAATTTTAGGTTTATAAAGGTACAAACTTTACGTTGTTGGGAGAAGATTCGGATTGGTTTCCCTTAGGATGGTAAATCAAAGATCATTCATTTTCCTTTTAAGTAGTAAACAGTTCACCCACCAAAAACCCCTATGAAACTCTTAGAACTACTTCAAAATCAACGGTGAATAGAGGCATATCTGAACATCTCACAAAAAGAACAATATTCCCTGTCACATATGTCTTGCAGATTATAAAACCTTTGTGGAGTTTGTGTTTCGAGAACTGTGAATATGTTGTCAGATATGCCTCTATTCCAAACTATTCTCTCATCCCTTATCTGAGTTTCTCACTCAATATTCACACGGTAGCTTTTGATCCTTATAACCAACTGTTCGTGCTATCAAAGATTAGCTTGGGAAATGGAGATCTGGCACTAGGAAAGTCTAACAATCTAAACGATGCAGTCTCACGCTGCATTGTTCAAGTGAGGGTTCTCTAAAAGCTGTTAGACTTCGATCTGTTTGCTAATAATAAAAAGCTTAGCCTGGGTTTGTGTCAAACGTGCACTGTTGGATGAATCTACGTAGGTGTATCCAAGAACATGGACTGCAATATAGGTCGCAGTAGACAACGTAGGAATGTGGAACCTGAGATCAAACCTGTGGGAAAGACAATACCTGCGACTACAGTTTTGCGTGTGTGTCTATACAACCTCGACTTCTGTCAGAGATGAGTACTATATCCCCAAGAACGCTATAGGTGAGAACAAGGTCACGTACAAAAATTTTGTTGATGAACCAAATAATTTTTATTTTTTTTTAAAAGCTTAAAAAATAGGTAATAGGGGGGGCGTTCCGAGAATCGAACTCGGGACCTCTCGCACCCAAAGCGAGAATCATACCACTNGATGTTGTATGTATCAAAAGAGTTAAATATAAGCAAATCTACTATCATGTCTTGTCTCACGAGAAAGAACTGAATTAGCGCACTGCAAATTGCAATTTAGTTGCTAACTGCTAGACGCCGCCTTCTCAGAACTTTCAAAATCTAATGTCCGGCGAGAAAGAACCCGCCCCCGGCGACTCAGCGGGTTTTCCTCACGGTCTCGTTAGACATGGTGACTCCAGGACACGACGTGCGTACGAAACAGCTCGATCTCTGCATTCCGATGCTGTGAAAGATCTATTATCTATCGGGGTATGTAATCCTTTTCTCTTTCTCTCACTGGTTTTTAGGGTTTATTTTGCTTACCTCTTCTCTGTCCCGGTTCCTCTCCCTTATTGAATTAGCTTTTTTCCCCTAGAGTTCTAATAATTATGTGTGTCTAGGTATGCGAGCGCTGTGTTTTCCGATTGGTTGCTGTCGAGCCTTTTGATTCTGATTTTTCGTCAGTCTCAACGTCAACTCTGCGGAGTTGGATAGAACCCGGAGACGATGAAACTGTTTCATCAGAATCTAGCTGTTCCAGAATCTGCATTGTTTGTTTAGGTATATTGCAGTTCCTTTTTTCCGATGCCAAACAAAATCTGGTGAAAACGGATTGTAGTAGTGATTACGCTGCACGTATAACGGACTTGGTGAAGCATGATCGTCATGAGTTTGATAGCTTTGGTCTCGAAGTCTCTGTGCCATCTACCATCACAGAGAATGAACGTGCAGTCTTGTAAGCTTCACTTGCGTTTATGTCTGAGCCCTGTCTCATACATTTCTTCTAAAAGTATTTTCTTGCTATTTTATCTGTTTATTTTTCTATGTCTAGCGTTGATGTTCCTATCTTAATAGGTCATACCTTAAAGGAAAGTATAGCACGGAAGGTTGGTTGCAGGGCGAAAAATTTCCTGTAAAGGATGCCTTGAAAGTTTTAGTCTTGGGTCCACTTAAAGCGTTGTTGGTGAGACTAGGGTTTTCACCTATGCTTCTTTTGCTTAGTATTTTATACAACAGGATTTTATAACCTGCAAATCTGTGGCAAGATAACTAAATCTTCGAGATTGAAGTCAGTGCATGTCTTCTCTGTTTTGGCTTATGCAGGGCGCTAAATCAGATTCAAGCTCTTTTCACATCCGTTTGACGTATTCCAAGGCATCAGTTGAGGCTCAGGGTGTGTCCGAAACGAAGCACGAAAGTAAGAGGAGGAAAACAGGTATGTTGAGACTCTACAATCACCAAGTATTCGTTTGAATCTAATTTTTTTTTACTCCAGATAAATCGTTTATGAAAGTTGACTGATGGTGCAAACATTATTATTTGAATTATCTTCCACACTTGTGACGTTTTAAGAGTTTTTAATGAAATAAAATTTAACCTTTCATGTACTCGGTGGATTCTTTGACCTGCTTTTAAAACATGCATCTATGCCCATCTCGTTTGCGCTACTTTATTGTCTTGCATAGATGTCAAATATTCTGTAAACAAACCCCTAGACTTAGTTCTTGGTTCTTTTCAAGCATTGCCTTGTCTATGTCCTTCTATGAGGTTTACGCACTTTTCAGACCTGGTGCCCATCTACATCAGTTTCTTACAGATGAGACATTTATTCTGTCAGGCGACAAACTTCAGATTTTCCAAGTGCTAATATTTTCCAGTCTATCTTATGTGTAGATGTTCTTGCAGACGAAGAGAATGGATCAAGCTGTATGTTTGAGAATTCATTGGAAAAGGTAATCGTTTGCATATTTGATACTTGATATATGGCGGAGCAGAAGTTTCATTTTCCCGGATATTTATTGTTTGGCTTACAAGGGTTGTCCACTATTTTATATTACCAGGTCTGTAATCCATGCATCTTGTCCGTTCATTGCAACAGGATGCCTATCTTTTTCAGTGGGAGATATTTCAAAGTAAGTTAAGGTTTTCAAGTTCTTAAGACACGATGTGTTGTAACCTAGACAATCATATGTGCGTAAGTTGTAGTTTGGTTACAAATGGATTACCAGATGAACGAGCAGATCTTTAACCTCTTCTTAAGGATCGGTTTCAATATATGGTTTGATCTTATTCTTGTAGTATTCCAGAAATGTAAGTCAAACACGATGGATTATTGATGACGAAAGAATGGGCGAGGCGTCTGTTGAGGTAGTAGTCTTTTAGTGGTTATCTGGACATGTTCATATTATTACCAATGATAACAGTGACCTTAAGATATTTGAATATTTTTTCAGGAGATCATTGGTGGAAACATTCTTCCAATATGCCTCGGGGATTCTTACAAGTTCCATGCTGCCGGCAGAGAAGATATTGATGTGGGATAATTTCCCTTTTCCAACTTCATGTTCAAATTCAGCAAGTTTATGCTGAAAAGGCTCTCTATTTCAGGTGAGGATGTTGGGTTCAGGTAGACCTTTCTTAATCGAGATTCAGAATTCCCGTCTATGCCCATCTCAGCAATCATTGACCGAAGTTGAGGAAAAGATAAACAACTCAGAGAAAAAACTAGTAAGGCTTAATCAATCGAACACATGCTCTATCATCGATTATGTGCTTCTTTTTTCTGGCAAGCTTAAGGCAGCATTTTTGCTGCAGGTCGGGGTTAAAGACCTTAAATTTATCGGAAGTCAGTGTTGGGCAATGATGCGTGAAGGAGAAGCAGAGAAACAGGTCAATTTTGTTAATTCCTATCGAAACTTTGTGACCTTAACTAATAAGTTAATTAGAATGTAAGAAAAATAATCAAACCAATTACTCCATCGTTTTCTATATATTGCAGAAGCAATATGCTGCAGTCGTATGGATTTCTCGTCCACTCGAAGAGAAAGACATGGACTCAGTTTCTTCTCTGAAAGAATTGGTATGTCACTTGGTTCCTCGCCAAATTAAGATGAGATCATTAATGTTGACCGTCTTACTTCTATATTATGGCACTGCAGAAAATCTTGCAGAAGACACCAATAAGAGTGCTTCACCGACGAAGTCCATTGGAACGTGAAAGGATTATACACTGGTTAGTAACAACAATCTATCGTGAATTTCAGCTAGAACTTTTACTATGGAGCTTATTAAGAGTCAGTCTTTGTGGTTCCAATCCTTAGGATGAAAGTCGAGAAGATAAAAGGAAGCTCTCAGTACTTTCTGTTGCATCTATGCACTCAGGTCCCAACATCTTTTAACTCACCTCAGTATGATTATCATAATCGACCACGAAAAAAGGCAAATTTAATCTTTCATAAATGCAGGCTGGGACTTACATCAAAGAATTTGTTCATGGAGATCTTGGTCGTACCACTCCCAGGTATAATAGGCAAAAAGAAGCATTGAACCATCCATATAAGCTACATTTTTTTCTTAAATTCCTAATCAGAGATTTTGTTTCATTCTGGTTGCAGCATGGGATCAATTTTAGGGTGCAGAGCTGAGATCATACAACTAGATGTAACTGATGTTAAAATGGGAGATTCTTGAAGTGCCAAGCTATCCAGAAGCTCCCCCTTATTTAATTTTTGTTTTAGCCTCATTGATTTCTACAAACTCCATTGTTATATTTGATTTTTTTCAAGTAACTTAAAAAAAAATAAAAGTATAAAAAGTGGATTCAGTCAGTGATTGAGTTAAGTTCTAAAGTACGACTCAAAGCCGTTTGCGTAGTCAAGTATATATAAGCATGATTGTATTAGCTGTGACACGACAGAACTGATCTCTGCCTGTAATAAGTAAAAAAGTACTAATCGTGTCTGTATGCAAGTCATGTGAGAACGATATTTCAGTTGATCCATGAAGCATCCATCATCTTCGCCATGAACGCATACCGATCAACCGCTTCGTCAATCTGTTAGAAGCCCCTCACACATTACTTGAGTGCTTGAAAAATTATGACTAAAATTCGTCTTGTAATAAGATATAACGTTAGAGCTTAAAAGCATTAGAATTTAATGTTCTTTTTTGTTACCATCTTTTGCGTTGGACGTCCTCCTCCATGCCCGGCTTTAGATTCGATTCGAGCAATTATAGGGTTCGTCTGTGGACTATTCTCTAAACTTAAACCTAACTCGTGTTGCATTGTCTGCGAAAACAAAGCAGGGTTTAATGGAAGTAGAAAGCAGATACGAAAAACAAAGTAAGAGGCAGAGACAAACCGCAAGCAACTTGAAAGTATGAAGTGGGACGACTCTATCGTCATGGTCCGCAGTTAACAACATGGTTGATGGATATTGAACAAACCCATCTGTCTTTTGTTCCCATGGTCTCTTCACATTATGTAGAGGCGAGTACCTTTTTTAAAGAACAGACTATACTCATCAGATATCTTAAATCTTACCAACAAAGGGAAGCATTATGGTAAGCTAAAAAAAAATTACTTCATCAGCCAATGAAACTCCTCTTCCTTTTCAGAACAGCCAAACTCAGAAGTCCAAGCATGTCCTATGGTAAATTTGTGAAACCGGAGCATGTCCATGACGCCAACATGAGCCAAAGCACATCCAAAGAGATCCGGTCTCTGTAATTGTAAAAGAAAATCTCTATGTAACTACGTGGTTGTTATTTTCATGAGATTAAATTTATAGTCTTTACCTGATTAATGCAAGCACCTATTAGAATCCCACCATTACTACTGCCTTCAATACAAAGTTTCCGAGGTTGTGTGTAACCAGCAGAAACCAGATACTCTGCTCCTGAAATGAAATCATCGAAACAATTCTGCTTATTGGCAAGCGCTCCGGATTTATGCCATTCCTCACCATACTCACCACCACCACGGATGTTGGCAAAACAGAACACAGCACCAAGATGCCTACTAAGCACAATGCGGGTCGCGCTGAAAAAAGGAGTCAGGCTTACGCTAAACCCTCCGTATGCATAGAGCAAACAAGGGTGAGATCCGTCCAGCTTTATATCTTTTCTAGCCACTATAAACATCGGTATCTTTGTTCCGTCCTTACTCGGATAGAAGACCTATAAAACATAGTAATGGAGATACAGATTCAAAAGTTAAGTTTGAATTGCAGACTCAAAACTTTGTAATGGAGAAAGCATTTACATTTACCTGAGTGACTTCAAATGCTGTTCTATCGAATCCAGGGACAGCGATTTCACGGAATACCGTAACTTCTGGGGCGTCTTTGGATAAGTCACATTTATAAATCACGCCTGGTGTAAGGAAGCTTGTAAACCGAAAGAACAAGATGGTGTCCTTCCTCCGAGCAAAAACTCCATATACTGAGCCAATATCTACAGGTAATATGTGAAGCAAGGAACCGGATTTCAAGTCTCGAATCTGCAGGATGTGTTTTACATCACTCATGTAGCTAACAACAAGCTGATCTCCATTAACTGGACAAACTGTTGAGAGAACGTCCTTTTCGTGTTCTGCTATAATATCAGTCCAATTGCTCGGTTCCTTGAGATCAACCCGTACTAATTTGTACTTTGGAGCATCTTTGTTGGTGTAAAAAGTAAACAATGTCTCGTCGTTTGCAATGGGAATGTATTGTGCGTCAAACGTGTCGATGAGTCTAACAAATGGAAGCAGAGCGTTACTTCCCCTAAAACCTTCTAGACCTTTAGGAAGTGATGAGAGATCACAATGATAAACTTTGTTTACAGGGTCACAACTTTCATCAATGGTCATGATCAGGTACTGCATTTAAAAAAAAACAATAGTAGGATTAAAACTCAAACATGAACTCCGACTTTCTGCATCACGAGAGAGGATGAGAAATGGCAGGCTGTACCTTCCCATCATCAGTAACTTTGGAACCAAACATATGCTTGGGATTCTCTCGGTCTCTCCAACATAAAACATCTTCGGTTTGATCCGTCCCGAGGAAATGGTAGTATAACTCATGGTAAAGGTTGGAATTTGTCTCTGTACCGGCATCTATCTTCTCGCCCTCTCTACAGAAACGATTATGAAAAGAAAAGCTCAAACTTTTTCAAACTTTCTTCAAAGTTTCATTGTTAAATCCAAGACTCACTGTGGAGCTGGGTAGCGACTGTAGAAAAACCCTTTCCCATCATGTGTCCAAGTAATTCCACTAAACTTAACCTGACAAAGATTTATGTTAATGTTGAAATTCTTGAGGATATTGCTAAAAAACCATCAAACCAACGAGTAATTCAACTGAAAAGAAACCTTACCCAAGATAAAGTATCAGGCTCCACTTTCTTGTCTTCAATCTTCATCACTTTGATCGTTACCCAGTCACTACCACTGGAACTAAGCCCATAAGCCAAATACTTAGCATCCTCGCTGATAGATACAGTGTTTAAAGAAACTGTTCCATCGTTACTAAGAGTGTTTGGATCAAGCAAGACCTCAGCTTCAGAATCCAAATCATCCTGAAAACCCAATTTCAAATAAAAAGGATACAGTTTAACGAGATTGGATCGTAACTAAGATCTAGAAAGATTGCCATCTGCTTCAAATTACCTGAATATAAAGCACACTCTGTGCTTGAAGACCTGTGTTATGGAAGTAAAAATACGTATTCCCTCGCTTAAAGGGCGTATCGTAGCGAGGATGATCCATAAACTTTGTGAATTTGTCATGAAGCTTTTCCTTGGTTTCGCAAGTTTTTAGCACTGAATTGGTCAACTTCACTTCCTTCTCTACAAACTCTTTAGCTTCTTCAGTGTCAGGATCCTCTAACCTGAGAGAACAAGTTAACGGTAAATTAATTTGTCAACCGAACCTTAACCGAAAAATATTCAATTGTCCCAAACCGGTACATGTAAGAGACTAAAGACATTAATGAGCAAACAAACAAAAATTGGTCCAAAAATTAACGTGGTCCAGTAAGATGAATAATGGGCTAAAAATATCAATAAGGCTGGTCCAAAGAAAACTCGACATGCGATTGGTCATGTCCCAAAACCCAAAAACATTTTATATTCTATATATATATATATTCTCTATTTAATTATTTAATAATTTATTTAAATTAGAAAATTATTTTGATACAGATATTTTAATATAAAAAGCAACTTTCTGAAATTTCTACCATAAGAAATCACGTCTATATGTAATTATAAACTATCAGATCTCATTTCATAATGTGCATGTTGTTGTTCATAAAAATATAAAGTAAATTATGTGCATTTATAAGTTACTCTTAGTATTAATTATAAAATATGTGAGCTATTTCTGTAATAAAATGATGTTTTAATATCAAAATTTATATATTATTTTAGTGATTTTGAACTACAATATCAAAAACTGAAAAACTAAAATCCAAAACCGTAAAATTAGAAAAAAACAAAATATTCATAGACAGTCTAATTTTGGGCCCAAAAGAGCAGAAAAACAAAACAAAATCCCCAGTAAGAAGAATTTCCGTGACTAATTATAGTCATCTAAACAACAACAACAACAAGAACGTAAACGCTAGAAACGCAAACGTAAACGCTGTTATTAATAAATTTTACCAACGGTAAGGATCGGTGACTATAACGCCGTGATAATCGTCAATGATGAAATCATCCCGCCTCACCGTCGGATACTGCAATCGCTCATCGAACACCGAGATAGATCCCATTATAGTTGTTGTTTTTAACAAACAAAAAGGTAGAAGAAAGAAAAAAAAAAGACTTAAATAAGTATTTGGCTTCTTGTATTCTTGGTGGAGACTAAGGGGAAAAGGAGAAGAAGCAGCTTCAATGGGGTATTTATATAGAGGAATCGACGTGGTCGTTGGGAGATACTATTACAAAAAAAAAAAAAATTAAGGAAACGTGAAAAATTGGAAAAGAGGCTGCGTGCGTGCGTGATGACAGATGCTTCAACATATGTCGACATTTTTAGCTCATGTTACAATCTTCTTATCAAATTCTGTGCAATCCTAGCTAAACGAACCTTTTGTTTTGTGTTGGAACTCTATTTTTATCTTACAAATCAAACTCGAATCTTTACTTTCTCTCAACTTTTCTACATATCTGCTTTTCATTTATACCGTATGGTTTAATTACTGGTGATAAAATGACCGCACAGTTGACTAGTCAACGGGTGTAAGAAACCCAACTAACCATCGTTGACTGGTTTAATATTATAACCTTTTTGTTAGAAATTGGAATAGATAGATGTATGATCGTCAGACAAAACCGCAGCATATTTTAACGTACACTAAAATCCAATCATATTTAGGTGTATGTATGGTTAAGCCAACCAAATCCAATTGCTAGCAACATTTTTTCCATTTGTTTATTCTAATTTAGAGACACTATTGACTTATATTGTCTTCTTATAGACGTCACAAGTATTCCACATTGTCATTTTCTTCTCTTTTTTTAATTGGTTCCCATTTATTTTAAATCAAATATTTGAACTATTATAGCGAAATTGCTTTGAAAATCCTTATTAGTCCTGAAAACATGTCTTTAAGCGATTCTATTACAGATAATAATGTTAGATGAGTGCGTGAGTGATTGTCATGTAAGCTACTTTTTATTTGTTTCGACTTTTTCTTCAAATTCATTATAAAAAAAGACAAGTTTAATAGATCCTCATATCCTCTGAAATCTCCTTTATGTTTACATTTCATTCTTTTCCTATACATGTCATCCATTACACATTAAGATGCGACAGACTTTTTCTTCTTCTTTTTTTAATAAAAGTTATCACAACTCGAGTAAACATATTCTTATATCTAACCTTTTTTACTGATATGAATCATATGATTAAATGTTTGTATTCCAAATTGCAACATTCTTATTAGCATGATGAATTAGAGAAAAAAAAAAAAAACAGATTCCAAATCTACACATTCTCATTCGGGCTTGAGGCCCATTAGCTATACCTTATTGGATATATATAAAAAACCGTGTCTGATTGAATAACCAAACCAGTAGTTTTGCTGGTTAGTGGTTGGTTAGCATTTTAACGTTTTTAGTTTAGTTGGATGTGTTTCGGTATTAGTGTGTGATTGCTTAGTTAGGAATTTTGTTTGTGATTTTGGTTTTTATCTCGTAGGTATTCGGGGTTATTAAGTTAAGTTGCAATCGGTTTGGTTTTCATTAGGTTGAGGATTGTTCTAGCTGGGTGTGAGGTCTTCTCCATAATTTTTTCTTGTTATAGTTTAGTGAGTGGTCTTATCGGTTCTCTGTCTCCCGCCCTCAAAAGTAGATGTCACTACAAGAAAAACACGTATTTCCGACGGCCATATCCGT
>OVAU01003379.1:0-11165 GCA_900406315.1 Biscutella laevigata subsp. laevigata
TATTAGACTAATCTGTATGAGAAATTATCAAATTTTTTGTTTTTTTTCTTGAATTTTTCATGTTTTTAGTTAAAAAAATATCAGAGCGAAGCGAAACAAATTATTCGCAAATACTAGTATAAAATCCGGATATCNAAAAACAAAGCAAATCACAAATACTATAAATTTTCCGGATATCCGCTTCGTGCCCAGGCCTATAGTCAATGGCATCAACCTAGAACTCAAAACAGAAAATTACGTCTGATATGTTACAAAATACCAAAACCTGAGCAATTTAAGTATCTTTCCGACCATAGACAGAAGTGAATACAGATATCAAGATAGGAACCAAATCTAAAACAGACATCCTCACCAAGATTCTTCCTTTTTCTTCTTCGTGCTTTCTACAGCCTCCACTTCCAATGGAAAACCCAGATGTATCGAGATAGATACCGAACCTTTTTGTTGCTTGAAATCCAAGTCTTCCTCTTCTCGTTTTCACACGACGAAGAACAGTTCTTTCTTCCAAACCCTCGTCTTGTGGTCCTTGATTCTCCACGAGAAGCGTTTCTTGCTCGAGACATTCTTGACTCTGTTCGTTCCATAGGATTTCAGGGTAGGAGTCCAGTAAATACCTTTTCTTCTCTTCTAAACCATTATGTGAATGAGAATGGTTTCTTGAGTTACTCCCTAGAAGAAACATATTCCACAAGGAACAGAATAGAGTGAAAGAGCGAAGCTGGGAGCCAGAAAAACCAGTCTTTTCCAGAACACCGGCTTTTAACCGGATCTTAACCGAGCAACATAAGATCAGTAGGTTCAGTCGCCAGTTTGGAAAAGTGGATTCGCTGGTTTTATTTCCACAGAAAGAGCTCATCTTGTTCTCTGCTAGAACAATTCTAGGCATCTTGCTCTGGTCGACACAACTTAACTCTGGAACTATTTGTCTGATTGATTGATGCATAATTGAAGATCTCTGCGCAATGAAGTCTTCGTAGCTTGAAGAATCTGAGACATTGGAAGCTGCATGAGTTAGAACCACGATCATTTTTCGCCATACCGATGAGCCCAAAGAAGTGGTAATGATTCTAAGTAAATGTATGTCTGGAGGTTCATCTAGACGGTCAATATAGAGGATGACATCAACTGGGAACATCCTCATGTTCTTCTTTATTGACATGAACACCTCCTGATTAAACCGTTCCGCAGTTGCAGATGACATGAGACCTGGCGTGTCAAGTATTCTGACCAGGATTCCTCCTACATTCCCAACTATATGATTTGCAGACTTTGTGGTAACTCCAAATGCACCAACTGGAGACTTAGTCTCTCCGAAGATAGAATTTATCGTTGCACTTTTCCCAACTCCGGTTTTCCCAATAACAAGAACATTAATAGACAAGTTCAGGTCCTCGGGACCATCTTGTCCATGCAACATCACCTTTCTTTCGCCAGACACGTAATCAAGCCCTAATGGCGTTTTATGTTCTCCACCAGCTAGGCTCAGCTTTGGCACAACTTCAGTAACAGTTGAAGTTTCATCGTGAAAACCTGTTCTTATAATCCTTTGGAGCTTTTCTTTCAAGAGCTGGGTTTTCTCAACTCGTTCCTTCACTTTCTCACTTATCAGCTGCACGTTACGACCAGAGGATAATTCTTCAGAATAATTATGGAAAGTGGATTCAGAGCGTTTCTCCATTCTATGACATGTTCCTTCGTACTCGTCAACCTCCATACAAGAGTGATTGTGAATCAGCTGTGCCACTTGCGTCTCCTTTTCCATTACATCATAAGAAATTACAGAAGAATTTTCAGGCGTGGTTCTCTCGACATCTTTAACTGAAAGCAAACTGGTTTCTTCAGTGCCTAATGAACTATAATCCGGTTCACTATCAGACTGAAAACTGACCTGCTTATTAATCAGCTGTGAAATCTGTTCCCTAGTTTCCACAATCTCATCGGCTATCTCAAAGGAAGTGCTTAAACCTGGTGACATAACTTCATCAGGAAGTGTTAACTTCCTATCAAAATCCTTTGATTCTTGATTCTCTTCATTTTCAGACTCTTGTCCAGCTTTTTGGTCAGAGCAACCACACCCACTGACAAGGACATCTACTCCTACAACAACCTCCAAGTTCCTTGTCGTCACAGAATTTAGGTTTTCAGTCATTTGAAAACTTACAGAATTCATACCCATTTCAGGGTTGTCCTCATATTCGGGCTTTTCTAATTCAATACCTGCATCACAATGATTTTCCCCGCATTTTTTTGCCTCGTCAATCAGATTTCCAGCATCTTCATCCCCTGATTCTTTGCTTCCTAATCCAATACACCCCTCAACAGGAATCATCAATTCATCTGCTTCACAAGAACTACTATCATCAATTCTTTTATAGCTTTCCTTGCTGATACTTCCTTGACCTACTACTTGTTTGACAAGCTGACTGAAAGTTTCATCTAATCCTCTATCCATATCAGCAACGTTTCCTTCACTTTTCAGCAGAAACTCCTTGCAATTTCCCAGAAAAACATCTGGATTAGTCTCAAGGGAAACCGACAAATCATCAGAACATTTCTCTTGGACCATATCTTCCTCAGTGGAAACAAGTTCACATGTAACAGAACTCAAGTACTCTAGTTTCTCAGTCATTCCCATTTCTCCTAATTCAACTGCACTATCACCTTGCTTCGTCAAAGTGTCGAATTCATGAATGCTACCTCCATCATCCTCCTTGATGATGGTTCTTTGACCAACCCTTTCCCTGATGAGTTGCTTGAAACTTTGACCCAATCCCATACTCTCCTCAACAAAGTTTCCTTCATTCTCCACCATAACATTATTGCACCCTCCTGGTGGAACACGAAGACTTTGTTCATCGTTATCTAATTTCTTTGAGTAGTTCAATCTCGCCACGTCTTCCTCTGTAGAAACAAATTCCCCTATAAAAGAATCCGAACATTCTGGTTCATCAACCACTCCAAATTGGAATCCCTTATCGTCGGTTTCGGTTTCTTTATCACCTGGAGCCTTCAATACACACAACAACGCATCCTCTTCATCATCACTACCCAAGAGTTCATCAAATNATCTCGCCACGTCTTCCTCTGTAGAAACAAATTCCCCTATAAAAGAATCCGAACATTCTGGTTCATCAACCACTCCATATTGGAATCCCTTATCGTCGGTTTCTTTATCACCTGGAGCCTTCAATACACACAATAACGCATCCTCTTCATCATCACTACCCAAGAGTTCATCAAATTCATCATCATCCAAAGACATAATGGCTCGGGGAATGACTACTTTTGCTTTCATGCTAACTCTATCAGCTTCACTAACACTCTCAACTTCACCACTGTTCTCACTCTCTTCCTCAAAAGAAGAGTAATTCAACGATGTATCCTCGTCAATATCACCTGCAACTGCAAACGGTCTATGAATCACACTTTCGCCTGAAAATTCACTTCCACCACCAGTTTCTCGACCTAACTCTTCCCCTAGTATCCTATTAACCTTAATATTCACATCCTCTAACTCAGTCTCATCATCTGCCTCCCCAGAAACCGACTCAAAATCGGCATCAGTCCCAGAATCAAGTCCCCTACTATAACTACTAGCGTCACTAATGGCTGAGTTATGTTCATCTGTTCCAGAACAAGAATCATCATCCTCATCAACTGTAAGAGGCGCACGAATTGGAACAGAACCTGCGGAAAACGTGCCAGAGAGACTACGCGTGAGAATAAACGTATCAGCCGCCACCGTTCTTGCCGTAAGAATTGCAATACCTCGAGGTTTCTCCGACTCCATATTACCTTTTATAATTTATACAGAAAAGCATCCAAAGTAGAAAGAGAATAAAGAAAGGAAACTAGATTCCAACAAGGACGAACGACATAAAAGTGGTATTATGGAGCTTCTGTTTGTCTCGTAACAAATGGGTTTTTCTTAGGATTTGTGTGGAATTGATGGTGTTTGGCTATGGAAATGATGGTGTGTGGCTATGGAAGTGGCAGTGTGTGGAAGACGAAAGAACCACAGAAAGACTGAGAGCGACACTGAACGGCTCGAGACAAAAAAAGAATTTTGTCCAAGTAGATGACGAAATCAAAATTATCCACTTTAGGTCAATTTTGAAAATGTTAAATTTAAAAAAGGAATATACGGAATATTTTAAGAGGTTTGGGGCTTAATTGTTATTAATACTTTTTCACAGTGACTACTACTTTGGCTTCGAAGTAACTCCGCCGCAGCCATGGCGGCTTTCCGATACGCCGTTTTAATATCTCCTTCGATTCTGCTTCCGTCATACTCCACCGGAAGGAGAATATCGTTAAATGTTATCCGGTGTTCTTCGGTTAAGATTTCGTTCGCGTCGAAGTCATCAAAAAGGAAAAATTACCTGCGACCGAAAATCCTCAGAACCCTAAATCCCAATCCCCAGGAAACCGTTGTAATCGGAATCGAAACGCCGGAGAATTTTCATTCGACCGAAGTATTATCCAATCAGGACGATGGTGTTGAGGAGCTTCAGGTCTCAACTAGTTCTGTTGTGTCAAACGAGGTGAATGGCATATTAAGTAAGCTCTCTCCGAAGTTAGTAGCCAAGTATGGATTGTATTTGATCGGAATATTCGCTTTTCAAACTGTGTGTGCTGTATTGTTTCTGGGAAACTCAACAAAATCCGGTAAAACGCCGGAAATTTCAAGTGATGGTGGTTCGGATATGAGAACTGCGGATAACGAAAATCCAAGCAGGAGTTTTTCGTGGAATTTGAACCGGCGAAATGGGCAACTAGCGAGCAATGTGATTTTGCTAGACGAGCTTGAGATGAATGAGAAGATTGCAGAGATCAGAATGATGGCACGAGACGCACGTAGAAGTGAGGAAAAGAGTGGTAAGAAAGAAGAGGATGAGACCTTGAATTCAGGTGGAGGGATTGACATAGAGAAAGAGATAGAAGCAAGATTGTCTAACATGGAGAAACGTTTGAATTCACAGAGAAAAGGATTGGCTGGATTGCGTGTTGAACCTTTAGATGAATCTACAAACAATGGTTTGAAGGATGACAAAAGTTTGATGTTTGAGAAGAAGTACAAGTTCAAAGCCGAGAAACCCTCGGCCGGTGATGTAAAAGGCTTTGGTGGAAGTAAGGGAAACAATGATCTTATGCCTGGGAACGTGAACGCTGACAAAGGGAATATATGGCCAAATGGGAATGTTACTGAATCAGGAGATAATAAAAAGAATCTTGAAGAACAGCAAAAAGAGAGAGGAGGACCTTCAGATTCCAAGATGATTTCTGGTAGGTTTTAGTATCAGTTCATAATTTCAACAACATCTGTTAAGCACCTTGTCTTAAAATTTTAGGTGCTGCTCAAGAATCTGAGCAAAGACTACAATCAAACAAAGTTAAGAAGTCAAGAAAATCTGGGAATCGAGTGAGTGGAACACCAAGTATGGAAGCTGGTTCTGGATTTGGTAGGACTTCAATGTCAGGCCAACATGGAGATAGGAAAGAAAAACCGATGAGAAGATTCAGGGAGAAGCAATGTGAGAAAGAGAATAAATTCTGGTGGTTGAAGCTTCCCTATGTGCTGGTAAGTTGTATATTAATAGCATAGTCTTGGTCGGTTTATATGAATCATAGTTCTATTATGAGCTATTAATTATTGTTTTCTCTTCTCTTTAGAGAATTCTTATGCGTAGTAAAATCGACCAAGAAATGTCCGAGGGATATTTTACTTTGAGGACCGAATCTAGGGAACAAAACGAAGGCCAAGTTTCTCACATTATTGCATTTGAGGATCAAAGTGATGCTAGAAACTTCTCTTATCTGCTCGAAACAGTTTTTGAAGATTTGGATGAGTTCATCGCCGATGTGGTTCCCATATCAACCAAGGTAAATAGTTCAGAGCTCATTGTTTTACTAATTTGCATCTTCTTTCTTAAGAGAATCGTGTTCCCTAGAACCCTGGATTTTCTCTTTATGATCAAAAAGGAAGTTTATACCTGATTATAAAGATCTGATTTCAAGAAACAGAGCAAGGGAGATTGAATTAGCCTTTTTTTACTTATTGTAGGAGCTTCACAACGAAGTGAGTTCTGGTGGCAAGAATGTGATTGTCGTGAAGAAAAGGGAGCTTACGTTATATGCAGGACAACCATTTGAAGATGTCGAAAGAGCTCTGCATACTCTGATCCAAGAACAATGGATGAATACGTAACAAAATTGCTTCACAATGGAAAACTAGAGATTCCAAAAGAGATCACTGTGAATGACTGAGGCAGCAATAGCAATCAAGCTACAGTCATGACTTCATGGATCTACGATTAATCAACGAGTCCCTGGTGTTATAATGTATTCCCTCAGTGCCATTGATTAAAGTTTCGAGAAATCAAATAGATAGAGAAGGAAAATGATTTTGATTTAAGGGATGAATATAAAGAGGAAAAACCGTTTCCGTTTCTTTATAAAGCTAGTCGTTGGGAAGGCTTTTGGCTCCAAGTTGGAGCCCTCCAACGGTCACAAGCATCGGTTCGGTTATATAAAAATTAGATTGCAGCTATCTAAGTTGGTATTCTCCGGTTAACCATCTATCACTTAACGAACTGTTTAAGCTCTCCACTTCTCTGCCACACGCGACTTTTGTGTGTGTGTGTGACTACATAGCATATTTCTTTTTTCTCTCATGGCTTCCCATTTCCCGTTCCTAAATTCTCTGTTTGAAACTGAATCCCTGCAACAATTTGATTCTGACTTCATTTTCAATCCCGTTTATGGACCAAGAGGGCCATTGGAGAACATGTGCATTTCTTCACTTTTTCCAGTGCAAGTTGCAGTTTGGCAGGAGACAATAGGAACGTGTGGTTTTGAAAGAGACCTCTGTGTCAGCTCTCCAACAGGAAGTGGAAAGACTCTGTCTTATGCTCTTCTCATTGTGCAGATCCTTGCATCTCGTGCAGTGCGATGCCTCCGTGTTGCCCACTCGTGATTTAGCCTTGCAGGTAGGTTCCTCTCCTCCTTAACCAAACACAATACTATAATTTCCCACTACTGTTTCATTCATGCGTTTTTGTTTTGCAGGCATATGGTAATGCTGAAGTCTTCCTTTTTTTCCTAACATTCTCCTAAGTTTAGGTCAAAGATGTCTTTGATGCTATAGTACCAGCCGTGGGATTGTTTGTGGGTCAATCTTCGATAGCTGGTGAAATCTCACACCTAAACTTGATGCTGGTAGATGCTATGATCCTGAAGATCTTTCTCAAAACAAGAGCTTTTTTTTAATGCATTGTAAATGAAATTTCCTTTTCTAACTTGTCTTATTTGGTCACTAAAAGTTGTATAATATGCAAATTGATTATACTAAACTCAGCTCAATAGACAAAAACTGACTTTCGTACAAAACACTGAAATATAAACATTTCTGTTGTATAATATGCAAATTGATTATACTATAAGTTATTGTACTTTGCCCCAAAAAAAGGATCTTATATACATGTTTTGTACATTCCAATGTACCCCCACATGTTTATCTGACATACTGTATTGTTAGTATGTTGTTAAGTAAATTTAAGAAACCATTTTTTTATTTCAGAATTTTTGGATCCAAGTCTATCTTTTGTATATAAAAGAAGCTTGAAAAGATAACAATGGCACTGGTCTCCTGAAAAAAAATGGACAAGATTAACATTGTTCTCAATATTCTTCTTCCTCCTCTAACTCTCAGCTTCCTTTTTTTCTTTTACCCTTTTTATCTTTCCTTTAAACTTCTTAATTATGTTCGAAAGCATCTTTTCACTGAAAATATCGCCGGAAAAGTAGTTCTCATCACCGGAGCTTCCTCTGGTATCGGAGAGGTTAGTTTAGTTCTAAACTTCAAAGATCTTTGATTCAATTGAAAAAAAAAAAGACACAAAACAAACTAATGTAGAGAGTCTTTTGATTATGTCCTTTTAATTTACAAATTAAGCATGTGGCTTACGAGTATTCGAAGAAAGGAGCAAAACTAGTTTTGGTTGCAAGAAGAGAAGATCGTCTGAAAATAGTAGCAGAGACATCGAGACAATTAGGTTCTCCTGATGTTATCTTTGTATCTGGAGATGTTACTAAATCTAATGATTGTATGAATTTCATCGATCAGACTATACACCATTTTGGACAACGTAAGTACTCTCAATCCAAAGAAAAAATAAATACATTTATTTATTTTTCAAGATTTTTGATTTTCTTTTAGTTGAAAGAGTTTAGATGTAATTATCAGGAGTTATTGAAGATTTAAATGGATATATTAAATGTTTTTTATTGAGTTTTATCATATTTTCTTGCAGTGGATCATCTGATTAATAATGCTGGTGTATCGCCAAATATTTTATTCGAAGATTTTTCTCAAATCCAAGACGCTGAACATACAATGGTAAATTTCAATTTTTTATCTATATATCTCTATATAGAAACTATTATATACTATTGAAAAATATCAATTCAAAAACAAAATAAAAATTAGTTAATAGTAAAACCAGTAGTTTATATATATATATATAATTAAATTTGATATTTTAGGACAATTTTAAATTAAATATAACTAAAATTAAATAGAGATAAATCTAAATTTGTTATACAAAATTCTATTAAGAAAAAATTTATAAAATTCCAAAACAAATCTAACATAACTTTTTTTAAAAAAAATATAGCTTATTTTAATATTTAAAATATTTTTAATATAAATAACATTTTAATATAGTCTTGATATACTTGTTACTTATGAATAATTTCTATTATATTATTTAGTACATGTATAAAATAAATTTAAAAACTTACAACATTTTTATTCCAATAGAAAACAAATAAAAGATCAATATTTAAATAGTCTTGCAAACTAAAAACGTGAAAATAATTCATTGTTTAAACAAGTTGATCTACACAAAAAATTATGATCCAAAATCAACATATAATTATTAAAAAATAACAACTAATATAACTAAATAAAATTATTATTTTTAAAATATAATATTCTAAATTATATAACATGTTCGCATACTTAAAATTAAAATATCAAAAATATTATAAAATTATAATTTGAAACAAACATCACCGGAAGCGGGCAATCCTAGTTTATATAATGTAATAAAAAACTAATTATTTGAGTATTATTTTTTATTTAATTTATGTATTTGTGTTATAAGGATATAAACTTTTGGGGTTCAACATACATAACGTATAACGCAATTCCACACCTTCGAAAGAGCAAAGGAAGAATAATTGTCATTACTTCTGCTTCTGCAAAGATACCTCTCCCATTAGCGACCATCTACACTGTAAGAGATTCATCTTCTATATTTATGAAAACATACAATTTTATTATTTCAGATTATATATAATAATTTAGTAATTGATATATAGGCAAGTAAAGCAGCATTGTTAGGGTTTTTTGAAGCATTAAGAATTGAACTTAATCCAGAAATCAAAGTAACAATCGTTGTTCCTGGACTTATCGCTACTGATATGACAAGTCCAGAGTTTATAAAAAGAGTAAGTAATCAACATCATCATATCTTATACAACATTTTTATAATTCGATTGAGATTAGCTAATTGTGTAAATGTATATAGTATGGTTCAGATTGTATAATATCGGAATCAGTGAGAAGATGTGCAGAGCAAATAGTGAAAGGTGTGTGTAGAGGAGAAACATACATAGAAGAACCAAGTTGGATTAATTGTTTGTTCTTAGTAAAGACAATGTGTCCTGAAGTTCTCCAATACTTCCTCAATTATTCGTTCATCCATTTTATCAAACCTTCTCTCAAACGTGACTGAAGACATGATTTATTTAACTCAAAAGTTTCTTTCTTTTTCTTAATTTGTCTTCACTACATTACTTTCTATTGCCTTGCAATATCGTTTGCAAAATGTTCATCTTTCGAGTTTTCGGTTGTTTCGTTTTGTTATTTGTGTCTTTTCTAAGTTCGGCTTTGGATAGAAGTAGTAACATTACTCTTAGTCGTTCGCGGTCTTCTCAATCAGTGGCATCATAGTCTATCAGTCATACATCCATCCTCACGTTCAGAATTTCATCTTCCTTGTCAACATGTTGTTTTTCTCATTGGCTTTTGGTTTTTGTTTAGTTCTTTTGTGGATTTTCTTTGCCCGTGTGTTGGTCATTTGTTTTTGATGCATACCTNCGGCTTTTTCTTTGCCCGTGTGTTGGTCATTTGTTTTTGATGCATACCTCATTTCGATAACAGTTTTTGTAACCGTCTTAACTCAGAAATATAATTCCAACTATTTTTCCTTATAGTTTTGATATAATATAAGAAAACNCTTTTCCTTATAGTTTTGATATAATATAAGAAATACATAAAATAAAAACATTTTGTTGGCTATAAATCCAACTACTTTTCCTTCAAAATTTTAAGTTATTGTACTTTTGCCCAGAAAAAGGATAAACATGTTCTATACATTGTTAAGTATTGTACCCACATGTNTTTTTCCTTATAGTTTTGATATAATATAAGAAAACAACATAAAATAAAAACATTTTGTTGGCTATAAATCCAACTACTTTTCCTTCAAAATTTTAAGTTATTGTACTTAAAATTGTTAAGTATAAACATGTTCTATACATTGTTAAGTATTGTACCCACATGTTTATCTGACATACTATTGTATTGTAGTGAATTGTTAAGTAATTTAAGAAATCATATTTTATGTTATTGGTTCCTGTATTTTAAAGGATGTGTTATTGGATTATGTATTTACTAAAAATACATCACAATACGCTACTATTCAATTGGTATTCACCGATGTATTTTAAAGTATTTCAAAAACTTATGTTATTCAATTTTTGAATGATTTTAGGGGATTCTAATTTTAGGGGTTTTTAAAGGAGTTTTGTTAGTAAAATTTGACCAAATCAAATACCCACTTCTCATGTTGGATTTCAACATACTTCTTCAGACCAAAATTTTTAATATATTTTGTCAAAATTATATTATCCAATTTTCTCCTTCTTTCAACAATTATATTTCCTATATTCCTTTAACTATATTTCCTTCGTTCAATGAATTTTATTAAATCAAAATTATTAGTAAAAAATTCTCATCACTAATTGAATTAGTAAAATTATCATTTCTATATTTCATCAAATACATAAAATATTATTTTAACATCACCTAATTTCCT
>OVAU01003380.1:0-11165 GCA_900406315.1 Biscutella laevigata subsp. laevigata
AGTAAGTGAGAAATCTTGAGTCCAGTTTCATTTTGTTAAATGTCATAGTAGCATTAAAAACTCCAAAAATAAGCTCAACGAGTATTGTTAACGGCAGCCACTAGAGACCTCATTAGAAAGAGGAGTCAAAGATGTATTATATTTCTTCTGAATTTTTAACACCGATCTGCAATGGGAAGAAATCGCTCCAATCTTTGTTCTGCTATCGAGATATGCATATATCTGCGAGTGATAAGGATACATACAAAACGAAACAAGAAGGAGACTGAGAAGATTTACCTGGCGACACTGAAAAGAGACAAGGAGGGAAGCATGTGGTGAGAAAAGCCTTCGGCAACCGGTGATGGTTAAACGCGCTGCCGCTCCGATAACCATNGGTGACATTGGACTGTATGTGAGATCCTTTTATCCACGTGGCATGTATACAATTTTGGTTTGGAGTATATATAACACATAAATTTCCCTCGCAACGCATGTTAACAGCATATTTCATGTTCCTCTTTTTTCCTTTCTCAGAGTTTCCCTTCTTGCTCGGCAATCCAATTCCCTCTCTCTCCCACTCAAAGAAATCATCTTCCATCTCTCTCCCCTAATCTTACATTCTTCGATCCCGTTCGTATTGGATCTGGTTTCTCCGGCGTTTCTATTCACGATCGCCATACAATTTTTGGTACAGAATAGATCTTTCCTCTGATTCTATCCTCTTCGGTGATGAGTTCCAACGTCGGAGGCGGCGGGTCGTCTGAGCCTACCGGTGTCAGGAGATCCTCAAAGCGTCCAAAATGTGATCTATCTTAACTCTTTCATACAAGTTTCGAATTTTGTTTTAATTTGCGATCGCTCCTAAGAATCTCCGGTTCGTTTCTCTTGGAATTGCCGATTGCATTTTTGAGTTATTCCCATAAGTTTTCGGCCTTTAGTTGATGCATTTCTTGTTTTCTTTCGTTCAAGAACGTCAAAAACTCGATTCTTTTTTTATGATGTTGCTATACCTCCCATGTTTCGTATCATTGGAACATCTTATCTCTTTACCATTGTACGCATGCATTATCATTCAGACGTATTGTTCCTTTGTAATATGCAACACCCAATGCATTCTTGTATGTGTATATATTACACGTTTGATGTAGATTCTTTTGTATAGTAGATACGTTTATCAGCTTGGTGCCTTAAGCTATCCTTCCTGGACACAAATTTCATGTAATTTGAGAATGTGTAGTTGTTGTATTATTGTACAAACTCTCGTTCTTTGCTGGATCTTTGATGCGAAATGGGTTGATATCTTTTGTTCGATAACTTTTCCATCGTTCTCCCATAGACCAAATCATACTGGTGGCTTTGGTTTCTCTGTCCTTAAGAAGTGTTGTCCAAAATTATTCTTTGCCAGATTCAAAATTTACTCAGCAGGAGCTTCCAGCGTGCAAGCCAATCCTTACTCCAAGTTGGGTAAGTTCCATCTCGGTTATGTCACATTTTTAAGATTCACAACTGCAATGTTACGATATTTGTAAAGTTCTTTTTCTGTTTTCTTATTATTCGTTTGTTACTTGAAGGTGATCTTGACATTTCTTGTCGCTGGGGTTGTCTNAATTGTTTGTTTGTTACTTGAAGGTGATCTTGACATTTCTTGTCGCTGGGGTTGTCTTCATTCCCCTTGGAGTGATGTGCCTATTTGCTTCTCAGGGAGTATGTGCATTAGCTTCTGTATTTTCTCACGTTTGTTTTCCAGTTTCAATTTTGTGGTTTATTGATCATATCTTTCATTCCCACCCGAAGGTCGTCGAGATTGTTGATCGATATGACACAGAATGCGTTCCAGAATCTTCTAGGAACAACAAGGTCGGTTACATACAGGGTGAAGGAGAAAAGATATGTAACAGAACAATAACGGTAGATATCTTCTTCTATGGAAATTTAGTTTCTTCTATGCTGTGTATGTTAGCTGCTCTCTTAAGTATGATTCCTTCTCTGTTTTTGCAGGTCACAAAAACTATGAGGAATCCTGTCTATGTATACTACCAACTTGAGAATTTCTACCAAAACCATAGACGGTACATCTTCTTATTTATACATAGCAGCGTGTGCCACTCCATTTTTGGGTTAAGTTTCTGATTGACAGTAACTTGTCATCATCTAGCTCGCCATGATTAACTTGATCTGGAAAGAATTTTATACTTGTCAAATTCAACAGAAGCATTCATGGAGTCTACTTGTTCACAAAAATGTGCTTATTTTCAAAAGTTGTGTCTACAAAGCTCCATGCACCTGGCCTTGAAAATGTTGTCCACAATGTCCCCTCAATATGTGTTCAATAACAGTTAATTGTCTGGTTGGTTATATGTCAGGTATGTGAAAAGTCGAAACGATGCACAACTAAGAAGTTTAAGTGAAGAGCGTGATGTGAAGTCCTGTGCACCTGAGGATGATGTGGATGGGCAACCAATTGTTCCATGTGGTCTTGTTGCCTGGAGTTTGTTCAACGATACTTATCAGTTTTCAAGAAATAGCCAACAACTTCCTGTGAATAAGAAAGGCATCTCATGGAAGAGTGACAGCGAAAAAAAGTTTGGGAGCAATGTCTTCCCTAAAAATTTCCAGACAAGAGCACCTATTGGTGGTGGAACTCTTGATCCCAAGATACCGGTAAACAATCCTTAATATCAATTTGGATTACTTTTTTTTATGAATTGGGATGTTCACAAAGTATTTTGTTGGATAGTTGAGTGAGCACGAAGATCTCATGGTCTGGATGCGAACTGCGGCTTTGCCAACATTTAGGAAGCTATACGGGAAGATTGAAACGGACCTGAACGCTGGTGATACCATATCAGTCATGTTGCATAACAACTACAATACTTACAGCTTTAATGGCGAGAAGAAGCTAGTGCTATCAACAACTAGCTGGCTCGGTGGAAGGAATGATTTCCTCGGGATTGCGTATCTCACTGTAGGCAGCCTCTGCTTGTTCTTGGCTGTTACTTTTGCAGTGTTGTATCTAGTTAAGCCAAGGTAAGTTCCTTCAACTTTTCCTTCTCATGATTGTCTTCATCATAGCAAGATTGTTTATAGTGAAATGATCATGTTGTATTTTGGGTATTAGGCAACTCGGAGATCCATCGTACTTGTCGTGGAACAGAAGTGCGGGAGGTTGACACTAATAGAGTTCTTCAGGCAATGAGGCTTGTATCCTCCATTGCCATAGTTTTTTGCTGACCCAACAAGTAAAAAGGAAAAAAGTATACTCGATATTGTTGAAAACAACTTTTTTTTGTTTTGTTTGTGAATTTTCTTTGTCATATCGTTTTGTAAGATCTAGGCCAATAAATGGTCTTTAGAAAATAATGTTACTCAGTCAGTTTAAAGTTGCGTATTAACCAGATAATTAATTAGTTCAGTCTTAACCATTTGATATGTTCATGTGATTTTGGATTAAGACATATCTCATATCTCAGAATGATTTTTTATTCTACTGTAATTTCAATAAATAAATTAGCATTTGTGAAGATGTACCGACGAGTGTCTAAACCGAGAAAAAAATCGGGAAGGATAGTACCGGTATAAAGACAAAGAGATAACGTCTAAAGTACAAATATGGTATCGATTCGTACTTATCAAAAGTGATAAAAATAAGGAAAACATGTCAAAGAGATATACAAATCAAAGAAGGAAAAGGAAAGCGGAATATTATAAAAAGACATCAAAGTTTAGAGAGAAGTGGTACGAGTCAAGAAAAGAGCACAAACCCTCTTAGAGAGATCGTGAGTTTGGTGATCAAAGCTAGGTTCAAGAAGTTAGAACAGAGATTGATCAAGGTTTAGTTCTGCGTTTAGAATTAGGTCAGTGTTAGAGTTCGTGTCATACAGAACGAAACACTGTTTAGGGTTCAAGGGTGTTTGAACTAATAATCGTGTGCAAAACTGCATAACTTTATATTGTGGAGTTTGATTTTTCAATTGGTATTAGAGCAGGAAACTGTAACACAAACAGGTGTGATCAGGCGGGACCATGAGAACTTCAAATAATATAGGGTTTACAAAAAAATTAGTACTAGATCCAAATAACTATGGGTTTTGGAAAGTTCGGATGAGGACTACAATCAGAAGCATAAATGAGGATGCGTGGACAGTTGTAGCAAACGGATGGAAAAAGCCAACCATTGAAACTAACGGCGTTTCTAGACCTAAACCTAATGCTGACTGAACGGACGATGAGAAGAAGAAGTCGAAACATAGTTCAAAAGCACTTGATGCAATATTCAGTGCAGTAGAAAGCAGCCAGTTTCAGTTGATACAAGGTTGTGATTCAGCCAAAGAAGCATGGGACATTCTTCAGACTACATTCGAGGGAACAAATAGTGTAAAACGCTCACGGTTGGACCTTCTAGCGTCAAAATTTGAGATGCTGAGAATGGAAGAGCATTAATCAATAGCAGATTTTAGTGCTCAACTCAGCTCACTCGCTAACGAAGCACAAGTATTGGGCAAGAAATACAAGGAGAAAAGCTTGTAAAGAAACTTCTGAGGTGCCTCCCAACTAGGTTTGCAGCCTACAAAGCCGCAATGTTAGTAACATCGGATACTGATACGATGAAATTTGATGAAGTTGTAGGGATGTTACAATCACATGAGATGGAAATAGGACCTCCAAGAAAGGTAAAAGGAATTGCGCTATGTGCAGAAGACAATTCTAAAAAACAAGGTGAACACATTGATGAAGAAGATGATACTGTAGCATTGATAGTCAAAGGGTTCGATCGAGTGCTGAAACGGTTTGAAAAAGGTCGGAAGATGTATGGAAACTTCCGAAACATGCCAGATCGTGACAAGAACAAAAAAGGAGACATTCATTGCTTTGAGTGTAAAGGATACGGACACATGAAAGGAGACTGTGCAACAATCAAGACTCGTGAGACCCAATATTTTGAGTGCAAGGGATATGGACACTATCAGAGTGTGTGTAGTTCTAATACTAAGGCAAAAAGTGAGAAATCTATGATAGGAATAGACGAAGAAGAGTCAGATGGGGACAGTGAAGAAGAAGAAAGAGACATCAGTAACTTTGTGGCCTTTGTGGGAATGGATAGAGGAGAGGAATCTGAATCAGAAACAGAACCCAATACTGATCTAATTGACGAATACAAATCAATGTGTGATGAGGTGATTAAATTAACCAAAGAAAATCGAGAACTACAGAAAGAGGTACTTAAGTTGCAACAGAGCTTAACTCAAAAAGTGAAGGAGATACATTAACTAAATAATGAAGTAGAAAAACGGGAGAAAGAAGCAAGCAACTTAGTAAAACAAGAAAACGATCGGGAAAGAGTAGATGCACTAATGAAAGAATTAGAAGAAACTTGTGTGACTACAAAGACAGGTACACCCGTAAGTTCAATGATCGGAAAGAATTTGAGTCCTGAAGCTAGGAAGGACAGGCTCAGAGAGGCAAATCAGAGAATTATGACGAACATCATGAAAGGTAAGGAAAAGTTTCAAATAGGAGGAGAATTGATCTTTGCAGAGAATTACAATCCTATGAACAAACAAAAATACTCAAGAAGAAAGGAAGGTAGCTCGTACATACGGAAAATTCAGTGCTATCACTGTGGGAAGATCGGACATATGCGCAAAAGGTGTTATGATTTTAAAAGACGAATTAGACTATTAATGGAACAACAAAAGCTCTATCGCGATGATCTTAATCACAGGTGTGCATGGGTATTGAAAAAAGATCTATATGCCAGAAACGAAGAGTGCTACATGGCAAGAGACAGTCTAAAAGCCTTGAAAGGAGAATGGTACTTTGATAGTGGATGTTCTCGCCATATGACAGGGAATGCAGAGAACTTATCAATAATGGAACAGATCTCAGGAGGAACAGTCACCTTTGGCGAAGAAGGAAAAGGACAGATTAAGGGGAAAGGAATCACAATAGGACCAGGAATACCTAAACTTGAGAATGTGTTTTAGGTGGAAGGACTAAAAACAAATCTAATCAGCATAAGTCAACTATGTGATGAAGGAATAAAGGTACAATTCAATCAATCTGAATGTCAAGCAAGTGACAACGAGGGAAGAGTTCCTCAAGGGAAAACGGGGAACAAACAATTGTTACAAGTGGATTAACGAAGAAAACTGTCTTAGTGCCCAAAACGATATGAAATTGTGGCATAAGAAGATGGGGCATATCAATGTGCGAAACATGGTACATCTGGTAAAACAAAACATAATTCGAGGGGTACCAAAGATGAGTAATGAAGACAGTCTGGTGTGCAGGGCATGTACACAGGGAAAACAAGTACTGGTACAACATAAGAAGATTAGTTAAATACAAGCAGTGACACCGTTGGAATTAATTCACATGGACTTAATGGGACCGATGCAAGTAGAAAGTATAGGAGGGAAACGATATGTGTTTGTTCTGGTGGATGACTTCTCAAGATACTCATGGGTCAGGTTCCTAAGGGAAAAATCAGACACAGTAGAAAGCTTTAAAATTCTGGCAGTACAGCACATGAATGAAAAAGGTAAAATCAAAAGAATTCGAAGCGATCATGGAGGAGAGTTTCAGAATGAGTCGATGAAACTGTTATGCGAGACCAGGGAATAGTACATCAGTTTTCAGCATCAAGAACACCGCAACAGAATGGGGTTGTTGAACGGAAAAATAGGACACTAGAGGAGATGGCACGGACGATGATACATGCGAATAGAGTACCTATACAGTTTTGGGCAGAAGCAGTAAATACAGCGTGTCACATCATAAATCGAGTATATATACGAAAGGGGACGACAAAAACTGCATATGAACTCTGGAAAGGGAAACTCCAAATATTCACTTTCATGTGTTTGGGTGTGTGTGCTACATCTTGAATGACAAGGATCATCTTGGGAAGTTTGATGCAAAAAGTGATGAGGGTATGTTTCTTGGGTATTCAAGTAACAGTTCAGCCTTTAGAGTATACAATATCAGAACAATGATGATAGTGGAATCTGTGAACGTGGTCTTCGATGATTTATCATCACATTATCAAAAGCAGACAACTATAGAAAGTGAAGATGAAGAGATTCTAACAAATCCCATCAACACAAGTAATACAGGAAAAAACACTGACAAACAACCCATCAAAACACATAGAGATCATCCCATTGATAACGTCATTGGCAAAGTACGAGATGGACGAAGAACTCGTGGAGTGGAGATAAATTTCCGAGAGATGGTTAGATTTGCATGCTTCGTATCTGAAATAGAATCAAAGACCACATCAGGGCAATTGAAGATGAGTTCTGGGTAATTGCTATGCAAGAAGAGCTGAACAGTTTGTTAGACATGATGTCTGGGTACTAGTTCCAAGACCCGAGAACACAAATATTGTTGGGACTAAGTGGATTTTCAAAAACAAATGTGGTGATACTGGGGTGATAGTACGTAACAAAGCACGATTGGTAGCACAAGGTTATTCACAGATCAAAGAAGAAGACTTTGATGAGACGTTTGCGCCTGTAGCTAGACTAGAAGCTATCAGATTCCTACTAAGTGTAGCTTGTTGGTTGGATATCAAGTTGTACCAAATGGATGTCAAAAGTGCGTTCTTAAATGGTATTTTGAAGGAAGAAGTATACGTGGAACAACCTAAAGGGTTTGAAGAACTAAATAAGGAGGATTATGTTTACAAGCTAAAGAAAGCTCTGTATGGTCTTAAGCAAGCTCCAAGAGCATGATACGAAAGACTAACTACCTTTCTGTTAGAGCAAGGATACCAACGAGGGAGTATTGATAAGACGTTGTTCATACTACACAGTCAGAGGAATATTATGGTGGTTCAAATTTACGTTGATGATATTATTTTTGGAAGTCAAGATGAAGCATTGATACAACGGTTTGTTCAACAGATGACACAAGAGTTTGAAATGAGTACGGTTGGGGAGCTAAAGTACTTTCTCGGATTTCAGATAAATCAAACTGAGAAAGGGATTTTCGTATCTCAAGGGACATATGCAAATAACCTAGTCAAAAAATTTGGAATGGAGTCAAGCAAAGTAGCACGAACACCAATGAGTACTACAACGAAACTGACCAAGGACAGTACATGTGAAGCAGTAGATCAGAAATTGTATCGTAGTATGATTGGTAGTTTTCTGTATCTTACAGCGAGTCGTCCAGATTTGAGTTTGAGTGTTGGGATATGTGCACGGTATCAGGCTAATCATAAAGTATCACATATGGTATCCGTGAAACGAATCATTAAATATGTCAAAGGAATTGCAGAGTAAGGATTATTCTACTTCAAGGACACACATACAAGTCTTGCTGGTTTTTGTGATGCTGACTGGGCTGGAAGTGTGGATGATAGAAAAAGTACAAGTGGTGGATGTGTTTTTCTCGTAAACAATCTGGTATCTTGGATGAGTAAGAAACAGAATTCAATCTCACTATCTATAGCTGAGGCAGAATACATTGCTGTACTCACCTTTTATGGATGAAACAGACTGCAAAAGACTATAGGCTAACAACTGGGAACATGTTGGTTCAATGTGATAATAGGAGTGCAATTGATATCTCGAATAATCCAGTCTAACATTCTAGAACGAAACATATTGATATTCGGCATCACTTCATTCGTGACTTGGTGGAGAAGAATGTTGTCAGGATTGAGCATGTGAAAACAGAGGATCAGCTGGCTGATATTTTCACTAAACCATTAGATTACACCAGGTTTGTGAATTTACGGAATGCTCTAGGGCTGGTCGAACCAAGCTTCGTTTCGTAGGTCGTGTTAAATGAAAAAAAAGAGAGGGGGGTTTGGGGCGTGTGTCTGCGCAAATATCGAGGAGGTTATGGCCACATAATGAACATTATGACCCGTTGAAAGTAGTGAGAGGGGAAGTTAATGAGACAAGACTCTTCGAGTTCTTGTTTATATTGGTGTGTTGTGTCTTTCCAACTCTCACTTTTCATTATTGCTCTAACACTTCTCATAGTTTCTCTTTCAAAAGTTTTGAAGCTTCTTCTTTACAACAATGGTGACGATAGTGGAAATCGTTGACGAAGACAATACTTGTCAAACGATGATACTGTGGACTGGCGAAACAATGCAAGCTGCGGCATAAAGCTCTCCGGTGATGGAGGAGATAGCGGCGGCACAAAGCTCTCTGGTGATGGCGGTGGAAGATGAATCGGCACAGAACCTAATCCGACAGGTAATACTAGCGAGACTCCAAGGGAAGGCAACCCGGACCTGAATCCAACTTGCGGCGATGCAGCGAAGATATCAGTGGTGGAGCTCTCAGATCACTCCACCTCCGGAGCTGTGCAGACGGTGGAGAGGAGCGGCTCAGCATACATTGAAGATTTAGGGTTTGTGAAATCCAAATCTGAGGCACATAATAATAACGAGTGGGACTTTATCCATCTGATATGCCTGACGATGTTCGAAGCTTGCAACGAATGGTGCGAACAACTGGAAGAATGAAACGGAAATGGGAGGATCAGGGGGACTCAGCAGCTCCTGCAATACAGGCGAGCGGATCAACTACAGGGCTCACTCGTGGCCAGAAAGGGAAGGGCATACAACTCGATGAATCTAAGGATGACTCAGCATCTCATGTTTCAAAGACTCGTGAATCTGCCCAGTTGACAGAACGTTTTCTCGATCCAGCAGCTAAAGCGAGGTTTGATTCGATCAAATCCTGCAAAATTGTAGAACAGCGCACTGTATCGTTTAACAAGACTGATAAGCTAGATATAGGGGGTCTTATTCGAGCTGTAGGGTTGGATACTACGGTTCAGAATCTTAGGGGGTATGTCAAGAATGTGGTATTAGAATTCTATGCGAATTTTCCTTACACGTTTGATGTCTAGCATGATGAAGTGTTGGTTTATGTTCGTGGAGAGATGGTAGTTGTGTCAGCAGCATGTATCAACACCTTCTTTGATGTTGATTCACTTGGTCCGGAGGAAGCAGAACAAGACCTAGTGGTCACTGAACTGTCCAGAGACAAGTTGATCGAGTTTCTTACAGGGGAGTCAGGACGGGAGTGGAATACAGTGACAAGAACAGAGTTCCAACCTCAGATAGCATTGTTATACAACCTGTCTAGTTAACACTGGATGCCAACTCTGAATCGCAGTCATGTTAATGATGATCGTGCTCGGCTAGTCTACAAGATAACACATGGGATTCAGTGTGACATATAACGCATCATGTTCAGGGAAATAGTCAACCGGGGGATTGCATGCAGCTGCAACAAGTGCATTTCGTTTCCATCATTGCTCTAGGGACTAATCACAGAACATCGGAAGTTACAGCTGGATAGAACATAGTTGGTTAAACAGCCTCTGCGATACTCTCAGGCAAAGTTGTTCAGTGAGACGTTGGGACACGAGCAAGCTCAGTCTCCGGTTCACGGGCGTTCTCGACAAACTGCACCCAGTGGTCCGGCTGCAACGGAACCTGCTCCTGGACGTCGTCGAATTATTGTGGATGTGCCAATCGACACTGATTCCAGACCTGAGGAGCGTCGTCGCATTAGGGAAGTGGTTGCTGAACTTCAAGATATTCTGAAAAGGATTGAATGATGTTTTTAGCTTGCTGCACTCGAATAGGGGGAGAAGTGGCGGAGAATGGGGGAGTTTCGTTATGGGGGAGTGACTAAGTAGGGAGGAGCAATGTGGTGTGTCTGTGTCGTGTTATGTCTTATCCAGTCAAGTCGTTTGAGTCCATGTTAGAGTCTATCTTAAGTCAAGTCTCAAGTTTGTTGCTGTGTTAAGACAATGTTTAAAATGAAGTTCTTTTGTTTGTTATTTTGTTTGATTGATTGTTGGTTATTTTATTTTGTCTGGATTGATGAGAGTCCATGGTAGGATGATTGATTGATTAAAAAAAAAGGGTATGTAGACCATGAAGAAACAAGACAAGGAAGAATTCAAGATGCAGCCAATCTAAAAAGGGGAGATTGAAGATGTACCGACGAGTGTGCTAAACCGAGAAAAAAACCGGGAAGGATAATACCGGTATAAAGACAAAGAGATAGTGTCTAAAGTACGAATATGGTATCGTATCATGATTCGTACTTATCCAAAAGTGATAAAAATAAGGAAATATTAAACAATGAATTTTAGAAAATCAAAAACGAATTTTAGATATAATTTTAATTAAAAACGAATTT
>OVAU01003382.1:0-11162 GCA_900406315.1 Biscutella laevigata subsp. laevigata
GTTTGTTCGTTGATGAAAAGGTACAACCACTTTAATAATTTTGGAAACTATATTTCTCATCATGTCTTCTTGTATTAAAATATTGTTAAGAGTCCCTTCATGGAGTTCTATGGATGGGGGTGGTTTTACTAATAGTCCACCTCATCTTAGACCACATACAATATTGAGAAAACGACGAACAACAAATCAAAAGCTTTTTTATTATTATTTACATGACATCTTAAAACACTCAGCCAAGTTTTAGCTTCAAACATTTCAAACATTGATCTAATTGACGAACATAGAAGTCATATACTGATAGATTTTAATACATGCTCCCTTGAAGATTGAACGCCTTGAAGACTCTAGACGCCTTCGGCCATCGTGGAAGTGTGGCCAAGATGCGTCTTCCGTCAAATCCTGTGGGCAAACAACACCAAACTTCTCAAGCTTTCAAAATGGACCAAAATAAAAGATATAGTCGAAAGAGATTCAGGGAAAAGAGAGATATAGCTGATGGAACGAAAATGGGTCTCTGGATACGGCCGGGTATGGCTTTGGCCGGCCGTACAACGGAAAGTGAAATCAAGTTCCACGGCCTAAACGTCTTGGATTGCGATGAAACTTGGTGTGAGCAGTCTCTGGATGAAATGGTGAGATGTAGTCGAGAGAGATGTGAGAAAGGTGAAGGTTAGGACGGAGGAGTAGAAATGAGGCCACAACGTACGGTCGTGACTACGTCACGCGGTCGTACAAAGAAAATCTCGTCGCGTTCTCCTGACCTAATCAACTCCAAATGCCTGGAAACTTTACAAACTCGAATCTTTGGAGAAATGATGACGAACAGTCGAGAGAAACCTCTGAAACTTTGAACTTAGGCTGATGGAAATGACTGAGGTCTTCACGGCCAGCCGAAGAATGCTTGTCGGATGACTTTTGCGGTTGCGACTTGAGAAATGAGAAAACTTGGACAAGAATGAATATTGAGGGAAGGAAAGACTTGGTTTTGGATATGACACACCAAAACCCTAAGGGATATTACGCACCCTTAGTGTGAACTTCCAAAGAGAGAAAGAAATCTCATAGTTTTAAAAGTTGAAAGTTATCTTTGCCAAAACGACTACAAGGGATTAAATAATCTTGGAAGCGAAAATGACCTAAACCCTAAAAGGGTATAAAAGACAAATACACAAATACTTAAAGGATAGAACCAATACACCTTCTCTCTAACGGTCACAAACATTTAAAACACTCCCTTGGTGCGGCCTTTTAGATGAGGTCTAGTGCAATGAGCCTCGTCAAACCTCCAATGAGTAAACCCAGTGGGACAAATCTCATTGGTAGGAAGAGTACCCCTTAAGACCTCATTGACCGGCTTAGCTACTTGGAGAGGTTATGAGGAAGTGATGCATGATCAGATCTTCCTCCTTCTCCAAGTGATGGCAATGAGTTTCTAGCTCCTCTATGACCTTCATGATGGATGTAGACAACCTCCGCTTGTGCACGAGTGACTGGTCCAGTGGGAACTTTGAGAGACGCCTCCTCAAGCTTGGTTTCCTTCTCCAAGCTAGGCAGCCATGTATCATCCCCTCATTCTTCAAAAGGATTTGGCCTCAAATCCGTGGGATCTACATCNACCTCCGCTTGTGCACGAGTGACTGGTCCAGTGGGAACTTTGAGAGACGCCTCCTCAAGCTTGGTTTCCTTCTCCAAGCTAGGCAGCCATGTATCATCCCCTCATTCTTCAAAAGGATTTGGCCTCAAATCCGTGGGATCTACATCAAAAGAAATCAAGTCAGCAGTGTTGAAGGTTGAACTAATTGAGTACTTACCTTGGAGATCAAGTTGATAGGCATTGTCATTGATCTTCTTGGTTATCTCAAAGGGGCCGTCTATCCGCGGCTTAAGCTTGGAGCTTCTTTCTTCCGTGAACCGATCCTTCCTCAAATGAATCCACACCCAATCTCCTTCATTGAATGATTGCTCATTGCGTCCTTTGTTAGCATGCTTCTTGTAATATTCGGTCTTAGCCTCTATATTGGCTTTAGCTTGCTCATGTAACTTCCTGACTTGCTCGGCCTTCTTAGCACCACCTACACTTATGATTTCACTCAAAGGCAAGGGTTTCAAATCTAATGGAGTCAAAAGAATGTATCTGTAAACAAGTTCAAATGGACAAAACTTGGTTGTAGAATGCTTAGCCAAATTATAAGCATATTCAACACGTGGTAAACAATCTTCCCAAGATTTCAAGTTCTTTTTAATCAAAGCCCTAAGAAGCATAGCCATGGTGTGATTAACAACCTCAGTTTGCCCATCAGTTTGTGGATGACAAGGAGTGGAAAACAAAAGCTTAGTTCCAAGTTTACTCCACAAGGTTTTCCAAAAATGACTCAAGAATTTAGTATCTCTATCTGAAACAAAAGGTCCTAGGCATTCCATGCAATTTGACAACTTCTTTAAAGAACAAGTGAGCTATATAAGTTGCATCATCAGTTTTATGGCAAGGAATGAAGTGAGCCATTTTAGAAAACCGATCCACAACCACAAAGATATAATCATGGCCATACTTAGTTCTAGGCAGTCCTAAAACAAAATCCATTGATATATCATGCCATGGGTTAGATGAAATAGGGAGAGGAGTGTATAACCTGTGGGGTTGAGACTTGGCCTTTGCTTGCTTGCATCTGAGGCAGCTAGCACAAAGGTTCTCCACATCCCTTCTCATGTGTGGCCAATGAAAGTGGTCTTGAGCTACATTCATAGTATTGTTCACTCCAAAGTGTCCCATTAGTCCTCCACTATGGACCTCCCTAATTAACAAATCTCGGATAGAACTATGAGGTACACACAATCTATTCTTGAAGAATAAAAATCTATCAAGAATATAGTAATGATCTACGACATGGGATGATCATTTAGCATAAACATCTTTAAAGTCAAGATCATCAACATATAAGCACTTGAGTTGTTCGAAACCAAATAATCTAGCATTTAAACTAGAAGCAAGGTGTACCTTCTTGATAATGCGTTAGCCACGACATTATCCTTACCTTGCTTATAAGCAATGGCGTATGGAAATGTCACTATGAACTCTACCCATCTTGCTTGTCTTTTATTAAGTTTATGTTGGCCTTTCAAATGCTTCAATGACTGATGATCCGTGTGTATGACGAACTCCTTAGGCCATAGATAATGTTGCCATGTTTTCAAGGCTCGAACCAAAGCATATAGATATTTGTCATAAGTTGGGTAGTTCAAGGTAGCTCCTCCAAGCTTCTCACTAAAGTAAGCTATTGGCTTTCTTTTTTGCATGAGGACAGTTCCTATCCCAAATCCAAATGCATCACACCCCACCTCAAAAGTCATGGAGAAGTCTGAAAGTACTAGCAATGGTGCGTGGGTTAGCTTCTCCTTCAAGGCTTGAAATGCCTTCTCTTGTGCCTCCGCCCATTTAAATTCAACTGATTTCTTGATCACTTCAGTGAGATGAGCTGCCAAAGTGCCGAAATCTCTAACAAACCTCCTATATAACCCGACTAGTCCATGAAAGCTTTTAACTTCACCCACTGTCTTGGGTGTTGGCCACTCCTTGATGGCTTTAACCTTCTCTTCATCCACTCTTACCCCTTCAGCGAGACAACAAAGCCAAGGAAAACTAGGTGATCCGTTCGAAAAGTGCATTTAGCTAAATTAGCATATAATTGCTTACTTCTTAAAACACTTAGAACCGATTCTAGATGTTTAGCACGCTCAACTAGGTTCTTGCTATATATAAGGATATCATCAAAATTGACAACTACAAACAAGCCAATGAATTTCCTAAGAACATAGTTCATCAATCTCATAAAAGTGCTAGGAGAATTAGTGAGGCCGAAAGGCATCACCAACCATGCATACAGTCCATGCTTAGTTTTAAAGGAAGTTTTTCATTCATCACCCTCTTTTATTCTAATTTGATGATAACCACTTTTAAGATCAATCTTAGGAAACACTTTAGAACCATGAAGCTCATTTAACATATCATCTAGCCTAGGGATGGGATGGCGATACTTAACAGTTATACTAACACATTCTCCAAGTGTCATCTTTCTTTGGCACTAAGAGGACAAGCACAACACAAGGACTTAAGCTCTCTATGATATAGCCTTTGCTCATGAGATCTTCCACTTGTATTTGAAGCTCCTTGGTCTCCAAAGGATTAGTCCTATAAGCCGGCCGATTTGGTAAAGTTGCTCCGGGAACAAAATCAATTTGGTGCTCAATCCCTCTTTGTGGTGGCAAGCTATGAGTCTCTTCTCCTGTAAATACAGCTCTAAATTGATGCAAAAGATCACTAAGAACACTCGGAAGCTCCGGTGATTGGTTAGCCTTAGAGGTTAGTGATTCTTTAAAAACAATCAATAAAACGGTTTGCTTATGATGGAGAGANTATTGACAAGAAAGTTGGATGCTTTGGAGGCAGTAAGCTCTTCTCTCTTCCTTATGTGGAGTTGATCTTGAGCCACTTCTTGAGGAGTCATAGGAAGAAGAGTAACCTTCTCACTACAAGAAAATACGGAATGAACGACTACAGTAGGAGTCGCTCATTAGTCGCTAATAGGGTTGATGTGATGATTTACCGACTCCGAAACGTAGTCACTAGTTTCTCGTTCCTAATTGAAAAAGTCGCTTTGGAGTCGCTATATTGAGACCTATCAGCGACTTTCTGACGTAGTCGTCAGCGACGCTCAGAAGTCGCGTATATGATGTGAAGAGCGACTCGTCGACGAAGTCGCAATTTGGCGACTTCTACCTTAGTCGCAAGTTGTAGTCGCTTATTTTTGCGACTACAGACAATGTCACTTAACAAAGTCGCTTATTTGCGACTTTCATCTATTCGCTAAATGAAGTCGATTGGGTTTGCGACTATGAGGAAAGTCACTCATCGTAGTCGCATTGTTGCGACTTTGTTGTAGTCGCAATCATCCGTCGCTTATTTGCGACTCTGGTTCTAGTCACAAAAGGTAGTCCCTATTGTTAGTCGCTTATTTGCGAGTTTGCTGTAGTTGCAAGACGTAGTCGCATAGTTTTGCGACGCCAAGATAGTCGCGAAGCGGAGTCGCTTATTACCACTAATAAGCGACTCCTTTTAATATATTTTAATAATAGTAAATTAATTAATTTATTTTTATATTTTCTAAAAATAAAAATATAATTAAAATTAAAATTAATAATGAAAGTTTTAAATTAAAACACAAATGTTTTTTAATAAAAAGAAAAATAAAACAAAGAAACTAATGTTGATGGCCTACGGGATTGGCGGTATGGAACGTCCCTAATCCCGTATATAGCTGGTTTGAAGGGTCGGACGCTAGTAGAGGGAACAGGTTCGCAGGCATGTTCGGGTTCTGAGTCTTCAAATATGCCATCAAAACAGCGAACTGGGCATCTCGCTCTGCAGCTCGGCCTCTTGCTCGGCTGCCCGAGCTTCTTGCTCTGCGACCCTCTGTTTAGCCGCTTGAAGCTCGTCTTGATCTCGACAGAAGAAGAAGAACCCGAATATGCGGTAGAGCCGCCTTTATCCAAAATCCGCTTAAGGCTGCCTACCCCGTAATGACGACCTCTCTCATCAGCAATTGTAGACTACAAAAAGAACCGATATTAGCTTAAAAATAAATGATAATATTAAATATAAAATATTAAGTATTCATATTACCTAAATGAATAATTATTCAACTGATCCGGGGTGAGCTCTAGAGGTTGGGACGTCCCGTCTGATGCCTGATCGGGATCCAGCTGACTCAACTTCTCCTAGAACTTCCTCTGGAAGGTCTCGCATACCTTCTTCGCATTAAGATCGACGAATGTCCCATCTGGCCTTGTATGCGTCTTGTGGAAGACATCATTGAGAGTGGCCGGTCTTCCAAGCTGTTCGGTCTACAATAAAAAAATTATAATTTGTTAGAAGTTATAATTTTGTATTGAAAAATAAAAAATAAAAGACTTACCAAATGGTCGCACATCTCCTTCCATAAGTCTGGAAGAATCCACCTTGGACGGATCCCTGATTGCTTCGCCTTGAAGACATTGTCCTTCATCCAACGGATGACGATGACTTCGAAATCCTCGCGTACTAATGCCGTGTATACGAGGTCCCAAGTATGTCGTTGCTACATTTAGAAAAAATAAAGGTGGAAACTGAAAATAAAATTAATTACCATATTAAATTAATTTAAAAGATTATTCCTTACCGCAAATTCGTAGAAATACCGGTCTTGAACATGTTTGGGAACTCCGGTCCAACTGTAGTATGGCCCATCAAATTTGTCTTTTAAGACATTCGAGATCGCAGTAACTAGTTTGCCTTTTTCACGGTCAAACCTGAAAAAATATTTTAAAATCAGTTTAAATATTCTAAAATCGTTTAAAATATTCTAAAATCGTTTCTAAAAACTCTATAATATTTCTAAATTATTCTAAAAGCATATCTAAGATATCAAAAATAATTTCTAAAATATTCTAAAACAATCTAAATTATTCTAAACTTACTATAAATATTCTAAAATCATTGCAAATATTCAAACATCATTTCTAAATTATTATAAAATTATCTAAATTATTCTAAAATCAATATATATTATTCTAAAATCAATCTAAATATTATACAACCATTCTAAATATGTTAAATATATTAAAAAAAATTAAAAATACCATAGAGTGTTCGTTTCCGGCTCGGGATTGAGAATCTTGAATTTCTCACGGCCCGACATCCGGAGTAGCTCGTCTAATGGCGGCATCCGATATTCGGCCACCAGCGGAGGGACGTCGGCAGCGGGTTCAACCATCGGCGGAGGAGGAAGATGTTGTTGAGGAGGAGAGAGCCTCCAATCCGGGGAAGATTCGGGCCACGAAACACTACCCATCGTTTGTATCCCGCCCGGGAAAGGAAGTTGAGTCGATCCCGGTGAATGGAAGAGCTGGGTTTGCACCAGCCCTCGCGCCCTCATCGGAGAATGGCCGGTGGCGGCGGAATTTGGCGACGAGTTTGGGGTTAAGGTGTATCCCCGACCCAAATTGAAACTGTTGAAGGATTCTCCCAGCGAGCCACGGCCTCCACGCCAACTACTCCCGCTAGCCCCACTCCTTCCAGACATATTTTTGCGAAATAGAGAGAGATTTGGTTGAAGATTTGAGAGAAATTTGAGAGGTTTTCGCGTGAAATTGGAGAGGGAAGAGAGATCTGGCGAAGAAGATGATACAGACGTAGCGACTACTTAGTATCGTCGCTACGGAGTCGCTAATTAGTTACTCCAGTGGACTCGAATATTTTCAAACCATTTACGCGGTCAACCTAAAATTTCGTACTCATTGTAGCCGCTACGGAGTCGGTAATTAGCGACTCCGTAGCGACTTTAATGAATTCGAATATTTAGTTTGACCGCGTAAATGGTTTGAAATAATTCAGAGTCGCTTAATAGCTACTACTGAGTGACTCCAATGAATACGAAATGAGAAGGCGTTACAACCAAGATTAGTGTTAAAGGGAGTCGCTCTAGAGTCGCAACTTAGCTACTCTACTGCGACTCCGAAATAATTCGAAAAATCGAGGCGCTAAAAATGAAATTTTCGCAATTCAGGGAGTCGCTAAATAGCTACTCCAGAGCGACTCCTTTAATAAAAAAAATTAAAACACTACCCTGGGTTCGAACCCTGGGCAAACGTGAACAAGGAGACTTATGTAAGGGAAGGGAACCGCTGAGCCATAGTAACATATTCGATAATAGAATACGAAATTTAATACATAATTATATTGTTTAACTTAATGTTTTGCTTCGGTTTTAAAAGTTTGAAAAAACCGTACCGTAACTCACGAATCGCCTAATCATCCTTAGATTCAAATATGAGATCTGTCATACCCATATAACTCAAAAAAATAAAAAATCAAAACGATAGACTCGTGAACTATGATGAATAATAGTTCTTGTTTATTGTAATGTTTATGTTAAACTAATGTAAGAGTTTTGAATCGAATGATTTTTTTTTTCAAAAGTGGAATGTAAGCTTATTAGTGTTTCAATGATACGAAATAGATTCATTACGATCGGTAAGGCTTCTAATCAAAAGATATGTTGAGCTATACTTCAAATCGCTCGAGTAGTCGCTCCGGAGTAGCTATTTAGCGACTTCGTAGCGACTAACGTGGTTTAGGGGTTGAAAAAAACACAAGTGTTCGTGTAACCAAAGGTAGTCGCTCCGGAGTAGCTATTTAGCGACTCCGTAGCGAATTCCGCTTAACACGTCATCTAAAAGCCGCAATATGTGCGCCGCAAAACGTAGAAGTCGCTATATAGCTACTCCAAAGCAACTCCTTTAATAGAAAAATTAAAACACTACCCTGGGTTCGAACCCTGGGCAAATTTGAACAAGGAGACTTATGTATGGGAAGGGAACCGCTAAGCCAAAGTAACATATTCAATAATAGAATACGAAATTTAATAAATAATTATATTTTGTTTAACTTAATATTTTGCTTCGGTTTTAAAGTTTGAAAAAGTAACTCACGAATCGCTTAATCATGCTTAGATTCAAATATGAGATCGGTCATACCCATATAACTCAAAAAAATAAAAAAATCAAAGCGACAGACTCGTGAACTATGATGAATAAGAGTTCTTGTTAATTGTAATTTTTATGTTAGACTAATGTAAGATTTTTGAATCGAATGAATTTTGTTTTTTTCAAAAGTGGATAATGTAAGCTTATTAGTGTTTTAATGATACGAAATAGATTCATTACGATCGGTAAGGCTTATACTCAAAAGATATGTTGAGTTATACTTCAAATCCTTCGAGTAGTCTATCCGGAGTAGCTATTTAGCGACTTCGGAGCGACTAACGTGGGTTAGGGGTTGAAAAAAACACAAGTGTTCGTGAAACCAACGGTAGTCGCTACGGAGTAGCTATTTAGCGACTCCTTTAATAAAAAAATTAAAACGCTACCCTGGGTTCGAACCCTGGGCAAACGTGAACAAGGAGACTTATGTATGGGAAGGGAACAGCTGAGCCATAGTAACATATTCGATAATAGAATACGGAATTTAATACATAATTGTATATTGTTTAACTTAATGTTTTGCTTCGGTTTTAAAGTTTGAAAAAACCGTACGATAACTCACGAATCGCCTAATCATGCTTAGATTCAAATCTGTGATCTGTCATACCCATATAAATCAAAAAAATAAAAAATCAAAACGACAGACTCGTGAACTATGATGAATAAGAGTTCTGGTTAATTGTAATGTTTATGTTAGACTAATGTAAAGAGTTTTGAATCGAATGAATTTTTTTCTTTCAAAAGTGGATAATGTAAGCTTATTAGTGTTTTAATGATACGAAATAGATTCATTACGATCGGTAAGGCTTCTAATCAAAATATATGTTGAGCTATACTTCAAATCGTTCCAGTAGTCGTTCGAGAGTAGCTATTTTCCGACTTCGGAGCTACTAAACGTGGTTTAGGGGTTGAAAAAAACACAAGTCTTCGTGTAACCAAAGGTAATTGCTCCGGAGTAGCTATTTAGCGACTCCGTAGCGACTTTCGCTTAACACGTCATCTGAAAGCCGCAATATGTGCGCCGCAAAACGTAGAAGTCGCTATATTGCTACTCCAGAGCGACTCCTTTAATAAAAAAATTAAAACGCTACCCTGGGTTCGAACCCTGGGCAAACGTGAACAAGGATACTTATGTATGGGAAGGGAACCGCTGAGCCATAGTAACATATTAGATAATAGAATACAAAATTATATATTGTTTAACTTAATGTTTTGCTTCGGTTTTAAAGTTTGAAAAACCCTTACGATAACTCACAAATCGCCTAATCTTGCTTTGATTCAAATATGTGATATGTGATCTGCGAAGGAGAGGACCTCGTTGAAATCCTCCATGACCAACCACGGCTTTCCAGTAGAGGAATGAGAGTTGTGAATGTCCCAAAGATCATATCAAAGCCGCAACATGTCAACTGGCAAATTCTCTGCATAAACTAAGCTCACCAAGTAGTCCACCTAAAGATAAGGAATAACCATTGCCCAAGTAAAAAGCTGATCGGAATTGAAGAGAGGAACAAGTTGAACCATATCTGACCAGAAGACCGAGATCCTAACAAGGGGGTTGTGATCATAGTTTTCCAGAACAGAGTAATTGGAGAAGACTTTTTGTTGGATCCTAGTGGAAGAGGAAACCCGAACCTTGGTCTCGAGGATGCACTGATGTGTGTGTATTTTAACGGTTTTAACACTCTGTTTTCATTCGTGTTTCATTAGTTTATGTTGTATTTAGAGTCTTTTAGGCTGCATTGCATTGCATGTTATATTTCAGGTGAAGAATCAAACTTAAACCGAAAAATAATCAAAATGGTGCAAAAGAAGCAAAAGTGCAGAAAAATCAACATTTTCATAGTTGACCAGCAGACTAGAAGAACCATTCTGGTCACTCACCCCGGTCATTTAACCGGTGCACCTTCAAGAACCAGACCAGAGTATCCACTCTCGTCACTCACCCTGGTCATTTGACCGGTGCATCTCCCAGAACTGAACCAGAAGACAAGCACCGGTCAGGCACAAGGTGCACACCCCTGACCGGTGCACACAACAACGGTACTGGCACATCCGTGTCCTGACCGGTGCACTTGTTCTGGAGACAAAAAAGACCAAGTCTTATTTCCTTTTTGAAGTTGTAAATTGGCTCACTATTTAAGGGGAGCCAATAACTAAAACCCTAGGCACTTTTTCTTTGACTCTTCTTTTACGTTTTTTTCTTAGTTTGTCTCTAGTTTCTTACTTTTCTTTTTATGCTTTTGCATTGAGATTTCTTGGTGAATCTATTGAATTTGTTTCCCTTAATCATTGTCTTGCTTAGATTTCATTTCTCTACTTTATCTTCTCTCCCAAATCATGTCCAGAAACTATCAAAGTGTTCTAAACATTATGTGTGAGTAGTTTTTTATAGCTTATGGATTAGGGTTAGATCTGGGTTGATTTTGATTGCTAGTGATGTTTAGGGCTGAATAGAACAATTTCTTCTTCATAGTTATTGATCTTAATGCTTAGATTTGATTGATCACCTTATCTATGAACCTAGGGAATTTCACNAGGTTGGTGGATTGTTGTATGGAATTGCACCTATGGCTTCTTAATTATGT
>OVAU01003383.1:0-11159 GCA_900406315.1 Biscutella laevigata subsp. laevigata
TCTCAAAGAAACTTCCCATCTTTCAATATCCCTCTCAAAAGATAAATTCTCATATTTATTTACGTCTTTTCTTTAACAATTCCCTCTTTTATCTATACTTTTCCACAAAAGCGATCAAATGTCTTTGTCAGAGAAGGGAATTAAATACTTACAAGTCCACTTGTATTACAAGCCCAATTCAATCATCTTCTAGATCCTTTGAGATCATTTAATGTTTATGAGATTACTGTATTTTGTTGTGCTCGACTTCAAGTGTTCATTTGCTATATATATATATTTTTTTAAAACCTATTTATTATAGGTCATGTGAACAACAAACTTGTTCATTAGTTATACCCATCCACATGGGTAAAGAGTCGAACTCCTGAGGTGAGATGCAACAAAAAAGGGACTTAACCACTGTACTATAAGTGCTTCTCATTCATTTGCTATCTAGGATTTATATTTTCGATCTGGTGGATAATAAGTACACATAAATCTCTAAAACAATAAAATTATGTATTTTTAAAAATTATGTTGATTTGATGGACAATATTATACTTCAAGATCATTTCATGAAAATATGTATACAAACAAACTATTATGTTTTTTGTTTGTTTTTGAAACTAATGTATTTTGTTATCCAAAACATACTATAAAATTTTAACGTTTTATCAGATTTCTAAAAATTCTAGCGATTTATAATTTTTGTTTTGTTTTTTTTATTATTATCCACTTAATCAACATAATTTCTCAACATATAAAATTCTACCGTTTTACAAAATATTTCAAGTTTTGTGGATTATCATCCATCAAATCAACTTTATTTTCCAAAAATACAAATTTTAATGTTTTTCAAAATTACCATTTTTGTGGGTTATTATCCACTAAAACAACATAGTTTCCCAAAATATAAAACTCTAGTGTTTTTGAAATTTCTCAATTTATTATCCTCCACGTGAGCGTAACTTTCAAGGATACAAAATTTTAGTGTTATACTAAATCTCTCTGTTTTTGTGGGTTGTTGTCCACAAAATCAACGAAAGTTNACGGAAGTTACAAAAATATGGAAGACTACAAAATCTCTTAAATATGTAACTTTCAAGATACAAAATAGCTTTTTACAAACTCTCTTAGTTGTNTAAAAAATATGGAATCTACAAAATCTCTTAATTATATAGACTATTATTAACCACTAAAATTCGCATAATTTTTCAAGATACAAAATAGCTTTTTACAAACTCTCTTAGTTGTTATAGATATTTATCTATCAAATCAGCATTATTTCCAAAAATATTAAATTATAACATTTTACAAAGTTTCTCAATTTTTGTTGACTATTATCATTCAAATCATCATAATTTCTCAAAATACAAAATTCTAACGTTTTACAAAACCTCTCAGTCTTGTGGATGATTATCCACTAAATTAGAGTAATTTCTCAAATATAAATTTTAGAGTTTTACAAAATCTCAGTTGCTCTTATCCATCAAATCAACATAATTTCTCAAAATAATTATTTTAATGTTTTACAAAATTTCTCCATTTTGTGGGCTATTATCCACCAAATTAACATAACTTCTCAAAATAATACATTCTAAAATTTGACAAAATCAACCAGTTGTTCTGGCGAATTTCAACCAAAAGAGAATATTTTCCCATTAAATAAAATTCTAACAGTTTACAAAATCTTTTAGTTTTTTAGAACTATCCCATAAATAACCATAATTTCCCGGAATACAAATTTGAACGTTTTATTAATCTCTCAATTTTATTGACTATTTCCCAAAATTAGCATATCGTCCAAATGATTAAATTCTAGAATTTACAAAATCTTTCAGTTTAAGTGTATTATTATCCATCAAATAATCAAAATTTCTCAGAATACAAAATTTTAGTATTTTAGAAAATCTCTCAAAATTTTAGCAATTTACAAAATCTCTATTTTATGGGATATTCATCCACTAAATCAACATAATTTCCTAAAATATATAGTTCTAATTTCTTACATAATATTTGAGTGTTGTCGGTTATTATCTACTAAAATACACAATTTTCCTAAGTATTAAGTTTTTATGTTTTACAAAATCTCTTAGTTTTTTAAACTATTATCCACCAAATTAACATAATTTTCAAAAATAAAACATTATCATTTTATAAAATTTCTATGTTTTTGTTAACTATTATCAATCAATTCATCATAATTCCTCAAATACAAAATTCTAACATTTTACAAAATCTCTCTACTTTTTATGGATTAATATCACCGAATCAAATACTTTTCTTTTGTGAATTAATATTTACCAAAAACATACTTTTCTAAAATACAAAATTATAGTGTTTACAAAATCTTTTATTTTATATATATAAACTATTATTTATTCAGGTTTTATACCATAATCAAAAGAACTAAACGTATCATGTTATTCTTCTTCTGATGCGTGTATACCGTGCGGGTTAAAACTGAAAGGACACCGGTTAATGTTCAACCAAAATTATGCCTCTCATGAAATGGGCCGTATGTATTATGCTATGCTTACCTTGACATATTCTAAATTTATTTTATTAATAATTTTACTGTTTATGACTTCAGCCATTCCTTTTGATTGGTCTACTTTACAAAATTCTACAAATTTATTACATTTTTATATTGTTCATTAAGGTTCAGTGATAATTTCGGTGGAAATTTGATTGATTAGTCTAATTGTAATGGAGAGAGTGTTGATAGACTAATTATTTTCTTTAATATTGAATCAGACAAAGAAAATAATTAAATGGTAACGAGGAGGGAAGAAGATAAACGATAAGAAAAAGACAACGAATCTGTGGCTCAAATCTCACAGAAATCTCAAACTTTCTTCTCATTGGATAAGACAAGTATCCACAAGCCTTCATTTCCTCTGTTCTCTCTCTCTCTCTCTCCTTCAATAATCTCACAAACTTCTCATTCTCTCTAGCTCTTTCATCTTCAAGCCCTCGGATCAGAGCATAGGCTAATGGCAGCAACTATGGCGACATCAACCAAATGCATGTCCCTAAACCCATCTCCTCTTAAACCACTAAACCCAACCAAACCCATCTCCTCCAAACCCTCCATCTCCCTCCCAACACTCCCTAAACCAACAATCTCTCTCGCCATCACTAGCACGTCACTCGCAGGCGCCGTCTTCTCTGCTCTCAGCTACTCCGAACCCGCTTTCGCCGCTCAGCAGATCGCTCAGCTCGCAGCTCAGGCAGGTAACGATAACCGTGGACTAGCTCTTCTCCTCCCCATCGTTCCAGCTCTCGGGTGGGTACTCTACAACATTCTCCAGCCAGCTCTTAACCAGATCAACAAGATGCGTAGCAGCAATGGAGTTCTTGTGGGTTTGGGCATCGGTGGTGGCCTCGGTCTTTTGACTTCACCGCCGGAAGCCTCCGCTAGTGTGGTTAATGAGATGGCTGCGGTGGCGGAAGCTGCGGCAAAGAGTGGAGATAACAGAGGACAGTTGTTGTTGTTTGTGATAGCACCGGCACTTCTTTGGGTTCTTTACAATATATTGCAGCCTGCTTTGAACCAACTCAACAAAATGAGGTCTGAGTGAATCTTATGTAATATTATTATCATCTTTGGAATTCATCAAATGTAATATTCAGACTTTATCCTTTGTTTTGTGGACAGTTTTTGGACATATATTATATCCTACTTTAACATGCAAAAATCCTCTAAAATTCGATTTTTTAAACCCAATGATTATCAATCATTAGGGTACAGTACACTAATAAGGTTTCAATCTTAAAAGTAAAGAAACAATTCTTGGGAATATTGGAAAGAAACTAGAGATTACAAATCTTACAAAGATTCAGAACAGAAGCTTTAACAAAAACCAACAACTCAAAAGATTATCCTGCAGAAAATGAAAATCTTACAGAGTAAGTAAAAGCACAAAGTTTCATTCCTTTTTCCTGGAGTCTTTAAGCAGCCCCTTCTTCCGGATCTGGAGGCACCTCTTAATGTTAAACGATTCAAAAACGCTCTCTGGCAATGCAGAGACAACTGCACCCATGAGAGCGTGAGGCCAGTATGGTGTGCAGCGTGCTTCATAGCCTACAAAACGCAGTGCTGCCTTTGCGTAGCCCTCTGGTGATGCCACTAAGAAGGATGCTCTTCTTATAGATGTCATCTTCGTCGCAACGTACAAGGGCACCTATGAAAAACAATTGCAACCTTAGCCATTTAATCAAAGAAAACAAAAGTTATAGACAAGTATGTGTCCCATAAGTTAGTTGGGTAATATCAAGCATGAAAACTCTGCACTCAGAGATTATAAACATAGCAAGTTCCACATATTAAGCAGTTCGAACTTCGGATATAATCATTGGCGTAAGTATTCTACATCCAAAAATGCTTACGTCTAATCATCTAATGTCACAACACGGGTTCAATAGTTTGTCAGAACTAGATCTCACAACATAGAAGCATTCAGAAAAGAGAATGTGATGCAATAACATTCAGAAAACAGAGATTTTACGCATTATCTTGTCTTAGTCGTAAGACAAAAACTTATGCCACATGTTCTCATATGGGAGAAAAAGATTGATTTTGATAAGCCAAGAACTACTATCTTACCTCAACCTATGATCCCTATGCAGTACCATTGTGGTTCTTACAAGGATAACTGCTTAATCCTACCTTAACCTATGATCCCTATCTCTGTTCTAACAAAGCTACACTTGAAAGGTGACAAAATGAAGCAGAAATGATTCCGGAAAATCTCACCTGACATTGGACATCAATCCCACTCTTCTTGTACTCAACATGGAGACACCTTGTAAATTGATCTACATAACTGAAAAGAACAAAGCAAACAAACAAACAATGTCTATTCACAAAACCACTCGAAGCATAAGCATAAGGTAACAAGCAAACTAAGCAAAGTCTCCTTACGTTTTTGCGCCAGCATAAACAGAGTAGAAAGGATAAGAAGGGATAAGAGCTGCAGCACCAGAGCCCATATTGACAATGGCACCACGCTTCCTCTGTAACATATTGGGAAGCACAGCCTGAGTCACTTTCGTGGTTCCTTCCACATTGATCTTGATCAGGTTTTTGAGTAGCTCTTCATCAACTTCGTGAAAGTACTTAGCGTAAGGGTACGACATTCCAGCGTTATTGATCAGAATTCCAACTTCCAACCCCTCAATCGTCTCCTTGATCCGCTTCACACCCTCATCGATATCTCCGGAGAAATCCATTATTACGGTCTTGATCTGAATATTACTGTACTTGGATCTGATTGATTCGGAGACATCATTCAGCTTGTCGGGATTACGAGCAACGAGCACAAGGTTAAGTCCTTTCTGGGCCAACTGAAAGGCGAAAGCTTTACCGATACCGTCGGTGGGTCCGGTGATAAGAGCCCAGGATCCGTATCGCCGTAGATTCTTGGCGGGTCGGAGGAAATAGATGTAGAAAGATCTGAGAAGAGAGAAGGTAAACTTGAAGATGGAGACAGAACCGAGAACGAAGAGAAGAAGAAGCCAGGTAGGCAGTGACTTGAAGTAAGTACAGATCTCCATGAGAAAGATCGAAGAATTGGAATTTTTCACTTCCTCAGGAAATGAGAAAAGAGTATTATTTAAGAAGAGAGAGAGAGAAAGAAAGAAGAAGAATTGAATACGGCGGAGTTGACGAAGGTGGTTAGAGTAGATGAGCAGAAAACCACCGGAATTAACTTCATCTCTGTCTTCTTCTCACCTTAATTTCGTTTTTTATTTTTTATTTTATTTTTCTTGATGTCGTCTTTCTCAAGTTTCATTCATGTTGAACATGAAACTTGGCACCTCAGATGTTGACAGTTTACTTTACGTATCAGAAATGACAAATCCAAGTTCACATGGTGACTTGCAGGATTGAATAAGCCATAAGGGATTCAAATAAGCCTCTCGACATTAATTTCAGAAGTGTTTCCATATATCATATACACACCAAATTAACATACACTGATACACATATTCAATATGTATATAAGAGTGAAGTGTACAAACATGAGAGTTCGAACTTCAAAAGGACTCACCTAGCAGCTGGAGCTAAGCTGTTTCTTGAGATGTCAGGGCTCTCCATCTCCAGGAAGCTAGTGAGTAACGTTTTACGAGATGATTGTGCCTTCGAGCTGCATGAAGTTGATGACTTTAGTCCATTCTCGTTTCCTCTCTCGATCCTGACTGCATCTTGTATCGCTACAATAACTTCCTGCATTCTTGGCCTTGAATACCCACGCTGCTCAACGCATTGGTTCGCGATCTCTGCAAATCTCCAGATTGACTCTATCTTCACGTTGCCTGCTATACATGGATCTATGATTCCGTACACGTCTCCTTTACGTATTAATGATCTTGCCTGTTGGTGAAATAAGAAGAGCTAAGGGAAGGGATTTGTTGTTTGTGAATCTCAACATTGTTGATGTAGTACTTTAAACTTAGAAAGGCAGAGAAGATGTAGTGTTTACCCAGTGAACAATGTTCAGTTCAGGACCGAAATCTTCCGCTGAGACTGGTTTCTTTCCAGAGAGTAATTCAAAGAGAACAACGCCAAAACTGTAGACATCGCTCTTCTCAGTCAGCTGCTGACTAGCATAGTACCTGTAAAAACGATACCGTGTCAGTCAAAGCTCATAAAAAAGGAAGACTTTACTTATTGTGAGGTTGTGTTGTTGGTCTTACTCAGGATCAAGGTATCCAACGGTCCCTTTGGCGACACTGGATACGTGAGTTACGTCTTCTTCTGTCTGCCTCGAGAGTCCAAAGTCCGATACTTTGGCTCTCATGTTATTGTCCAGGAGAATATTGCTTGATTTTACATCTCTATGAATGATACTAGGATTGCAGCCAGTATGCAAGTATTCAAGACCTGTAATAATCTGAAGTTTTGTCTGTCCAATGGATTTATTGTATAGCCACACTAAAGATATAATCTTAAAATTTTACTACAAACCTTTGGCAGCGTCTTGTGCAATTTGTAGCCGAGTTGGCCAATCTAATGGCTCGTGGTCGCTTGAACCTGTCAGAAATTGATTTTCATGAGTCATTCACACAAAAAAACAAACTTAGGCTGCAGAAATATCTGGGATAGTAAAACCGTGTAAGTGATCTCCCAAGCTTCCATTGTGCATATACTCGTAAACCAATAAACGCCGATCTGCTTCTTCACAATATCCAATCAAAGGAACCAAGTTCCTGTGGTGAATTCTCGATAACAGAGCAACCTGCAAGTTTGTTCCAGTTCAATAATCTAATTAAGAAATTTTGGACACCACAACGCAAAATCAGCATTTGCAGTAAGTTAGTAGCTGCAGATCCGTTTATACCTCAGTCACAAATTGTCTGTTCAAGTGGCTTGAAGGATCTGCCGTTATCTTAACAGCAACTTCTTTCCCATCTTTCATCCTACCATAGTAGACAGAACCAAAACTTCCTTTTCCAACTCTCTTGGAAAAATTATCAGTGGCCTCTTCAAGCACAGGAAGGGATATAAAATATGCTACACCTTCATCTAGTAAGTGTCCGCCCCTCACAGCTGAGTAAGCTACTAAACCTTTTTTCTTAGCCCCAGTGGAATCACCTGAGAAGACATGAGTATGACAGTCCTACATTTGAGGAAAACTCGACAAGAGCTATTTGATCAAAAACCAATGTCTATATATATACCTTTATCAGCTCTTTTGGTCTTTCGATGGGCACAAAGTAAAACAAGACTTCCTCCAACTAGAAGCAGTAGGATTACGATAGCGGCTAATGATAACCCCAGTATCAGCCAAAAGTGTTTTCGCTGTGCCTCGTTCTGAAGCTCAGGATTATTATTAAATCTGGAGAACAACATGTTATAGCTGGTTATTAAGATTTCAAGAGGAAACTTGAAACGTTGGCATTTCATGTTGTGTTGTGTCAATAAAAAATAAAGTGATCTTTCTGTGCAAATGCTGAAAATCTGTGAGCTTTTGAGTTCGACAAATCAACTTGTAGCATACTCACTTGAACAAAATTTTCCCCTTTAAAAGTGCTGAAGGAATCTTTCCTCTGAAGGAGTTATTTTCTATAAATCTGCCAGATAATCACATTTGTTAATACCATGTATAGAGCGGATAATCGCAGCCGAGGTATCAGTATAGATTAATCGCTAAAGCTACCAAAATGCATCACAAAATTATCTGAATACATACAATTCTTGTAGGTTAGGCAGATGTACAAGGTATGGTGGGAGTGAGCCAGTAAGTTGGTTGTTTTCTAGGTGCCTGCATAGATGATGAGGGAGAGTAAAGCTTTCTGGTATTTGAATGTCTTCAACTGTAAGAACAATATTAGGCAAAATATGCCGCTTACAAGATTTTTAGGTTGACAAGTTTGCTCATATCTGGAAGGATTCCAGTCAAAGCATTACCGTCCAGCCACCTGTAAAAGAGCAAGTCTAGTCAACTAAACAATTCCAGAGAGAAGAGAAATTAATCCAAGAAAATATCTCTAATCCAGCATTGAACCACTCACAACTCTGTCAATGCCTCCATATAATTGATCCCAGCCAGAATCTCACCTCTCAGATTTTTTCTTGATAGAACACTGTTGTAAGATGCACACAATGGGGTCAATGGCAATCATCTTAAGACTACCATTTCATAAACTTTGTTTACTTATGTAAACAAAAATTCTTATAGATCATACATTTTTGTGATTCTAGGAGGTGAGGTTGAGCTACAGTTTACCCACGACCAAAGAACTGGGATGCAAGGGTCTCCTCCTTCATTGGCCCAATCGCTATCAGGGGACATAGAACGAATTTCATCAAGAACAGAAACTGCAGAATTAGAAAACTTCTGTCAGCTCTTTTCCAACAAATTTTGACATGCATGTTTTCAGCATTGCTCCTATCAGAGAAGAATTTACAAGGCTGTAGCCTCTTGTGCTCACCATCGCTCCTATCAGTTTTCACGGATATATGCAGGTACTTGCTAATTTCAATTGCATTTAAAAGTGGCCCTCGTGTAGAATCCTTTGTCTTCCCAAATGAGAACGTCAAAACAAAATCCAAAGTCACATTCATGTAGCTAGGTTCATAGAGCGTATAGCTCCCATTGGCATTCTCAGCAATATTCACCACTGCATTGCTATAATCGGGAAAGTATGGTTGCACCAACTTAAATTTTCGGGTTTCATTAGCACCAAGGTCTTCAATCTCAGCAAAGTAAGCATATGCCCGAGCATTGGCAGGAAAGTCTTCCAGGTTTAATCTATAACTGATCAGTCCTTGTGTGCCAACTACTGCTGTTTGCATTACTTTCATAGGTGGATACTCCCTAGTCAACGTATTTATAGTCTTTGACGTATTGATTCTTGTTGTTCCAGGAGCCACACCAACAAGATAGTTTGGCCGTCTATTAACATCTGACTCCCAAATTCTGTCATATGGATCATCTGGATACCTAAAAGAGAACGTCTTTCAGCATTTTTTGATGCGGGTAAAAAATTCTTGTGAACGGTGTAATGGAATTAAGAATTGTAATAAGGCTTTACCTCAACGCATCCATGCTTGGAGCACCAAAATTCACTCTCGCAGCAACCTTCAAGAAGAAATTGTCCTCGTAATCAGTGGCATACATCGAAAGATTCAACGGACGAAGCTCGAGAGTGGACATGAAAGGAGAACCGGTGATAGCACAGCATACACACACGTCCACATAACTTGAAGTTGCTCTTACAATCAATTCCTCAACATAAACTCTAGAGACCTCCTGAATAGTAACAGTAGCCCATTTGGTTGCATCTAAGTATAGTTGAAACTTTGGGTAAGCTTCCTCACTACCCACGGCACCGTAGAGAAATGTTGTTCTGACAATGTATCGCCTTCTCTCTTTAGTGCCGAGTCTATAACAATATTTCTTGTTATCTGTTGGAAAATCTCTTCTCCTACGGTATTGCATCGAGTCCCAATTAGTACTGGCCAAAGTTACTGGCTTGCCGTGTCTGATTATGTCTGAATCTGAAACCCATCCTAGTCCAGTTCTCGGGTCCGTGTAGTTACTTGTGCCACCACAATCTATACTTACAAACTCTGCAAAAATAGCAATTCGTCAAAACAACATCCAGTTTCAACTACTTACAGCAAAACACTAGATAAGAGAATCTCAGTATTCCCATTTCACCATTCTTTCATGTCTTAAACCCAAAAAAAGACAGTCTGGAATTGGAGAATTTGAGGCAAACCTCGTTTACTAAACCTCCAGGTAAAAGTTTTGTGTTTGCACACCAGAAATGTTACTAGAAAACTCACAAAACAACTCTTTGGAACATTTAAACAAACAAAGTAAGAGCAGAATATACCTGAAACTTGAGACAGAACATAAGGTACAAGTATGAACAAGGATGATACAGTCAGTTGAGCTGAGCAAAGACCCATTGAAGATCAAGTACACATCGATGCTCTAAATTTTCTATAAATCTAAACAAGAGAAAATTACAAATTCTTTTTGCTTTAGGGGTCACGAGAAAAAGAAGAAGAAAACCGTGTGATGAGATTACACAGTGAGCAAAGACTCCACTTTGTTTTTGCAGTGGTCACAGAGAATTTGTCTTCTTTATTTATTGGAATAACTTTTTCTTTTTTTTTGTTTCTTCATTCCAGAAACTAAAGCTATGGATTTCAACTTTTCTCTTCTTTTGGTTACTTGCTTTTGTAAAAGTAGTAGTGTCACACACAAATTCCGGAAACTTTAACTCAAGTTATTACAACACTACAAAATCTCCATGCATGTTTTTTTTGTTTGTTCCTCTTCAACATCCATTGGGCCACGTTTTTCTCGCGGTTTAGTGTATCCAGATAAAAGCCCAATTACGAAAAGGCCCATTGGGTGTATATTTCATATTTAATAGGCCCATATTTAACAGTTTAGGCTCACATTATATTTTTTTTTCAGTTCAAATAAGTACGAAAATGTTCTTTATTATTACTTCAAATCGAGTAAATAAAAACTATTTCCAATATTAGGAGATTGTCATCTCCATAAGTTGGTACTACAAGAAAGTTTTTCTAAATTAACTAATTTTCAGTAAAAAAATATATTAATAGTTTTTTCTTTTGTCAACAAATATATTAATAGTTTAATATAACTAATTACTAAAATTGAGCCCGCACCATGTGCGGATATTTATTT
>OVAU01003384.1:0-11158 GCA_900406315.1 Biscutella laevigata subsp. laevigata
CTATAAATTTTCCGGATATCCGCTTCGTGCCCAGGCCTAGCGTATATTACTCAGTTCGTAATTTTGGTCTCACAGGTTGCAAGCGGTATAAATGAGAGTTAATGAAAATATCTAAAGAAATTTTTTATACTAAATTGTTTGCAAAAGTATATCCTTAAATAAAAGATAATTACTCAAAATTCATTGGGTTTAAGGCTTGGTAATTGATGGACATTGTGGTATTTGCATCAGAGGGGATTTGGAGAATTTCCATTTTGGGGAGAGCAGAAAATGAAATCGACTAGTCTTGGTTTTTTAGAAAAGAAAATTCGCCGTGGTGTCTTCATCATAAGAGAAACGGGCTCTCAGAAGGATTGCTGACGTGAAATGAATATTTGAAGAATATTCATTCTGATATTTTTGGAAATGAAATCGTGGGATTTAAGGAAGATTTTTGGTTCTAAGGGTATATTTTCAAGAGTAAATGGGTTAGCTAGGATTAACACTTTTAAGGATATTGCCGAGAGATTTGTGCCTCTGAGCTTAACAAAAAGAACAAGCTTGGAAGGTGAGTGTTGGGTTGCTCATCTCTGGTTATTTACGGTTGGGTGATTATCAATAAGAGAGAGTGTTGCTTGCTCTTTGATGTTCTAGGCGATCTAAAGGTAGGTTTAGGTCGTGGAGGGAACTTCATAAGGGTGAGTGCTGTTATCTTCAAGCTTAAGATAAAGCACGAGTGTTGAAGGTGAGTGTTTGGGTCTTGTCTCTGATTAGGTCACGGTTGGGTGAGTTAGATCAGAGAGAGTTGGTCATTAATCTTTGGTTTTTGAATCAATCTAAGGGTAGGTTTAGGCTTGAGAGAAAACATTGTAAGAGTGATTTTTGTGTACAAAGATACTTGTTATAAATACAAGAGTTTAATCGTTTGGTCTTGACTTTTCAAGACGAAATTGTGTTGTTGCTAAATTCTTTACACTTACAAATAAAACAACTAAATCGCCACTGATGAAGGAGATTGGGATGCTGTCAGGTTTTAAGGCTTAGTACCTCCACTGTTAGATGTGCTTACAGAGTTTTCCTCCGAGTTCATTGTTGGCAAGGGACAACGTCTGATGAGCTCTTCTTATTACTAATAGGGATGCTTGTATACATCTATTTATGCATGTCTCTTGTTTGTTCTTTTCATTCAGTTCACCATATTTCCATTTGCATTTATGTTCTGATTTAACATTCTTACCAAAATATGTTAGAAAGGAATTGAGACTATATATATCATTTTACACATTATTTGATAGATTATTTACTCGATCACAATGAAGGTTTGCGTTTGGCCATTCATTAATTTGGGTACATGCTAAGAGACAATAAATTCTTCATATTTTTTCCCTGCTTATAGGTTAGAAAAGTACATGCAAAGGAACCATGCTTCTATGAGATATGTATGCATATAACTTATTGAACTATGCCACATTTAACAACATGCATTTGAGTAGAAAATTTGGTCTATTGTAACACAATGGTTCTATCGTAGTCAACATACTTTTTTCGTCATTTGAAATTATATTAAAACCAAGGAAAAATACATAGTGGAATACGTTTTTGGAACACGGAAAAGACAAACCAAAGTCGACGATTAAAACTTAACCCCGAAAACTAAGCCGGCGATACACAAAGATACCTCGGAAACAAGGAAACTACAAAAGACGACCTAACCAAAAACACCAAAAGCTATTCATAGGGACGATTTCCGATTAGCTGACGACGAAGGCTGAAGAGAAACCAATATCGATGCCGCTTTATTAGGGGAGCCGAGGACACCTAAGACGAGTAGACTATCTTCCACCCGAGCTAGCGGGTTAATCCACTAGTAACTGTATACGAAACATGAGACTCTATAAGCCTCAGAGGACTACGCCTATTTTGAGCCGACGAGACCTTCCAAGGCACTAAATAAGACTCCGGTTAAGCTCCAAACCGACTAGAGCACGAAGGACAACCCCAAACACAGCTTGAACGAACTTGAAACAACGAATACTAAACCAAACACAATCCTAAAATAACTCTGGGACCCGTCGAGTTACTGGATCGAGCCATAGAGGGCAGGTCCAAAGCCAGGCCAATAACCAACCAAACCGACTAAACCAAAACCAAATCAACTCCTAACCAAAGAAACCAGATCTAGAAGAACCCAAAACCCATCTCGATCATGAACTACAGAAAAGGAGGCAAAACGGTCGCAACCACTCCACACTGGCTAGAGACCGGCCCAAAAACACGCCTACAATCACACCATTGAGCGTGGCGACACTGAAACACATCTCGACCCACTTAAGCGTGGAGGCGAGCAGAGAAAACAGGCGAATGAGGGTTGAGGAGAGATCAAACCGGATCTGCCGGATCGAGTGGTTGGAAAGAGAGAAGGGGACGGCAGATCTGGGTTGCTAGGCGGAAGAAGAGATGGCAGCGGAGACAACACCGCAAACAACAACAAAATGACGAAGCTAATACGAGAGGGGGGACGATGGGAGACAAAAGGCATGCCACCGACCGTCGATTAAGATAAAGTTTCGAAAGGAGACGCTAGGGTTATCGTGAGGGAGAGAGAGGGTCTGAGTTAGACTTGAGTTTTCTAGGGTCCGTCAACCTTTGATAGCTTTTGTCGATAAAATGGTTATCATGCTTTTATACGTAATTCATGGGAAATATTTTATACACAAATATATCTTTTGTAACACATAAGATTAAAAAATGCTAGAAAAAATGTAATCAGTTTGCATTGATGTGGAGGCATGGACTCTTGTAGAAGAACCGTGACAGCCCCATTTGTAATGAATGACAAGGATGAGAAAGTTCGCAAACCAGAAAAGATGTGGACTGTTGAAGAAAAACAGTAGCCAAATAGAACTCAAAGGCCTTGTCAGCCAAATTCAGCTATCTTCCTATGATGCAGTTCAAACGAGTTCAAGGATGCACTTCTGCTAAAGAGGCGTGGGATATCCTGCAAGTTTCCTTCGAAGGAACAAGTAATGTCAAAAGAAATTGTCTTGATATACTTGCTACGGAGTTCGAGAACTTTGGAATGGATGAGTATGAGTCTGTAGATGAGTTCAACAGCAGGTTGAGTTCCCTACCTTAGGAAGCCATTGTTCTAGGAATGATTTGTAAAGACAAGAAACTCGTGAAGAAATTCTTCAGGAGTCTGCCTGCAAAGTTTCAGTCTCACAATTCAGCTATTGAAGTGGCGTTGGACTCTGATGACATGAAGTTTGATCAAGTAGTTAGTATGATGCAAGCTTACGACCTTCAACTGAAGATACAAGATCAAACGACTACAAAAGGGATTAGAGCTGGTGGCAATAGACGTTAAATGTAACCAATGATCCGATCTGGAAGATCAAGTAGGGTTTTTTGTGAAGAAGTACTTCAAGAGATGAATAGAGATCAGAACAGGAGTGCAAAACGCCATCAAAGGGGGATTTTGACAAAGAAATCAAGAAATCAAAAGAGCAATGTGCTGATTGACAAGGTTTTGGACATTTCAAGATTGATTGTCCTAATCTTAAGAAGATAAGTCATCTTCAATGCTATGGAAGCAAAGGATTCGAACACACCAAAGCTGAATGTGTAAGATCAATCAAGAAAACAGAGAACTCATACATCAGTTGGAGTGAAAGCGAATCATAAGAAGATGAAAGGGAGAAAATCGAGATTATGAACAACCTTGTTGCTCTCTTTAGCATCATAGAAGAATCAGATGATGAATCATCTCCGGGTGATCCTAACGTGCTTGAGATATTTAACTCAGAACACGGTATTGATGCTAACTTCTCTGAGCTCTCACTAGAATCTGAAAATCTGATCTTGATTGAACACCTAGTGAAGATGAATGAAGAAATTCGAGATCTCAAAGCTGAAAGAGAGGATCTCACTGGTGAGAATACGAAACTCTTAGCTGAGAACAAGATCCTCTTTGAAAAATTGTCTGCAGTTGATGCTTTGCTTACTGTTGAAGTCTCTAAATCAGCTGAGCTCGAAAGAAGGCTCCATGAACAACTCTGGAACGTTCGTATGCTGAATAGTGGTACCAAAGACTTGGATAAAATTCTAAGCTATGGAAGAATAGGAAAGACCACATGGGGACTTGGATATCATGGTGAACCGCGTAGTTCAACGACCAAATTCATCAAGGAAGCCTCGAGCAAGACATTGCAAAAGAAAGACGAGAAGTCTATTGTATTGGGTATGCCAAGAAGACATATATGGTTGATCTTGGACGAAGGAAAAAGCCTAAGCCTGATCGAACCAAGACATGGGTTGATAGAAGGAATGGTTGTTGACACTGTGGGAAGACATGACACTTTAAAGCATGGTGCTATAAATATCAGCAGAAAGTCTCCAAGTTTTACAATCAACAGGAATACTATCCAGATCATCGAAGTTCGGGAAAAGTTTGGATGAGTAAAGACAAACTACATTGCAATGTGGCTTACACTACAGACTCGCATGATCATAATCAAGCAGCACCAGCTTGGTACTTTGACAGTGGTTGCTCTAGGCATATGACAAGATCCAATGTCTGCTTGAGAATAATTAAAGAAATCGTTGCCTCAATGGTCACCTTTGGAGATGGAGGTAAAGGCAAGATCAAAGGAAAAGGTCAAACAGCTGGAGACGATAAACAAGACCTTGAGAGCGTCTACTTGGTTAAAGGACTTAAGGAAGATCTCATCAGCATAAGTCAATTGTGTAACGAAAGTCTCTAACTGTAACTTTCACCAAAAAGGGTTGCAAAACAATGGACAATAATGATTGCATCAAGTTTAAAGGAACTCGATCAGGTAACAATTGCTATTGTTGAAGCCTAAGAAGAAATGCCTCAACAACATCAAAGCCAAAGAGTCTCAGTTGGGGCATTTAAATGTTAGAACATTGTTGAAATTAGCCGAAGAAGAAGTAGTGAGAAGTCTGCCCAAAATGAAGCAAGATCAAGCTTGTGTGTGTAGATCATCCAACAAGGGAAAAAGAGCTAGTACCACATATAGAGTCTACAACAAGAGAACCAGAATAGTCCAAGAAACTATGAATGCTATGTCTGATGACGGGTCGACTTACGGTTTGATGTTGAAGCTTGTACTGATTAATGTTGAGGAAAGACAAACGGTTGATGAAAATGAGCATGATAAGAAAACTTAGGAAAGAGATCATGAACGTGGTGAAGATGAAGTTCACACTCCGTCACCACAACTTCATTGGAATCACTCCTCCCAAGATGTCATAGGAGCGATTCAAGGGGAGAGAATCACTTATGGAAAACAGATCGATCTTTTTCGGTCAATGCAGGTTCAATTCAACTATCTTGTATCGACCAAAGAACAAAAAAGCCATATGGAAGCGCTGGTGGACGAGTTTTGGTTTGAGTCTATGCAAGAAGAACTTGAGAACTTGAACTTCAAGAGAGCTGATGTGTGGGATCTAGAGCCTAGACCTCAAGGAGTGAATGTGTTTGGAACCCGATGGACCTTCAAGATCAATATAGATGAGCATAATAATGTGGTTTGAATTAAGGCTAGGTTGATGGCACAAGGGTACTACCAGATTGATGGAGTATATTTTGATGAAACCTTTGCATTAGCGGCTCGATTGGAATCAATCAAGTTTCTGTTCATAATGGTGTGCATTCTTTGTTTCAGGCTACATCAAATGGATGTGAAGCGTGCAGTTCTTAATGGTATTCTTTAAAAGGAAGTCATGCAGAGCAAGCAAAAGACCTCGAGGATTCTGCTCATTCAGATCAGGTCTCTAAGCCCAAAAAGACATTGTATGATCCGAAGCAAGCTTCCAGAGTGTGGTACGAACAACTCTTGACAGTTTTGGTGTTGAATGACTACATGAGAGGAAGCATAGAAAAAGCATTATTTTCCAGAATGATGACCAAGGATTGATGGTTGTTCAAATTTACATTGATAACATTATGCTTAGATCTACATGCTAGAAATTGGCTGATCGCTTTATTGCAACCATGACAAAGGAGTTAGAAATGGGTATGTGCGGCGAACTCACCTATAAGTGAAATAAACGTCTGAAAGAATATTTGTGACTCAGAGCATGTATGCAAAGAATCTGGTGGTGATGTTTCTTCTGCATAACAACAAAGTAATGAGAACTACTATGGGGACGAATGATAAGCTCTCAAAAGAAGAAAGTGGGATAAACACTGATGAGTAAACCTATAGAGGGGTGATTGAGAGTCTACTTTACCTTACAACCAGTAGACAAGGCATTTGCTACGCTATGGGGATCTGTGCAAGATACCAAGCTATACATAATGAGTCGCATCTGATGGTAGTCAAGAGTATCATCAAGTACGCGAATGGGAAAACTCATTTGGGGACCTTCTACTCCATGGATACCAACAAAAACATGATGGGTTACTGTGATGCCGACTGGGTAGGGTCATTGGATGATCGCATAAGCACTAGTGGAGGATGCTTTTGCATGGGACACAATCTTGTATTCTGGCACAACAAGAAGCATAACAACGTGTTACTCTCTACAGCCGAGGCATAATACATTCCCCTTGGGAGCTGTTGCACTCGGCTGATGAGGATGGAGCAGATGGTTGATGATTATGGTTGCTTAGAAAATAGGTGGTTGAAACTAAATAAGATGACTGATGAGGTCAATGCCATGGTTCTGGAAAATGATTCGGTGAGAGCTCTGATTATTGATGCTGGCCCTTTGAGTATGATATCTCAAGTGCAGTTATACTACTGTGAAGCTGTCTATGGGAAAATCTCTCAATGGTTAGTGCTGAGACAAGCATTGTATACATTCTCATGAGAAACTTGGTGTGTGAGTTCTCTTCTGCAAGAATCAACACTCTGTTTGGCTTAGAAAAGGTTGAAGAAAGTGATCAGCGACAAAAAGTGAAAGAGATGGCTGATGATGAGATGGTGAAGTTCCTCTAAGGTGGGAAAACGCAGAAATGGGCTAGATTGAATGTTTGTAAATGCTCGACATCATGGAGACCTTACATAAGAGGTTAAGCAATATGTGGAAAAGAATCAGCAGGCTATGGCATGAACAACCAGGAAGAGCATGGGGCAACAAAGCCTGAAGATGAGCTAAGAGCAGCAATGCGACAAGCAATCAAAGTGCTTCAGGATGTGCAAGCTGCAGGAAAGTGTTCTCCTCTATGTGCCATTGATGTTTTAACTTAGTTATGAACTCAAGCAGGGGGAGATATCTCGGATTCAGACTCTAAAGTCTGAAGACGTGAGTACAGAGGAGTAACACATATGAGGGAGCTATCTTATTGTTACTTTGTGTTGAGAACAAAGGTTCTGCATACACATTTGGTTGCGTGTGTGTCTCTGTTTGGTAGGAAACAGAGCTTGGAGTCCCTTAGATGCTTGAGTATCAAACTAAGCTAAAAGGGGGAGATTGAAGATGCAAAATCAGGTGGCTAAAGGAATTAGGACGCTGAGGTGTTTGCATTAGAGGAGATTTTGAGGATTTCCATTTTAGGATTTTCAGAAAAGAAAATATGTTGATTTGGGATTTTCAGAAAATGAAATCGCTATGGTGTCTGTATCAGAAGAGAAACAAGCTCTCAGAATGATTGCTAACGTAGAATGAATATTTGGAGAATATTCATTCTGAGATTTTCAGAAAAGAAAATCGTGGGTTTTGAAAAAATTTTCTGTAAAACGATTTAAGGAAGATTTCTTGTTTTGAGGTATATATTCGGCAGAAGAGGGGTTAGCTAGGGTTAACACTCTTGAGGATATTACCGGGATTTGTGCCTACAAGCTTCACGAAAGAACAAGCTTGGACGGTGAGTGTTGGTTTGCTCGTCTCTGGTTATTCACGGTTAGGTGATATCAATCTTGCTTACTCTTGGATGTTCTAGGCGATCTAAAGGCAGGTTTAGGTCGTGGGGAACTTCATAAGGGTGAGTGATGCTACCTTCAAGCTCAAGATAAAGCACGAGTGTTGGAGGTGAGTGTTCGGTTACTCGTCTATGATTATTAACGGTTGGGTGATATCAATCAGAGAGAATGTTGTCTGCTCTTTGGTGGTTAGGCGATCTAAAGGTAGGTTTGGGTCGTGGAGTAAAATTCACAAGGGTGAGATTTGTACCTTCAATCTTAAGAAGAGCACGAGTGTTGAAGGGGTGTGTTTGGTGTTTCGTCTCTGATTAAATCACGGTTAGGTGAGTTTGATCAGAGAGAGTTGGGTGATTAAATCTTGGTTTTCGAATTTTTGTAAGGGTAGGCTTAAGATTGGAGAGAAAACTTTGTAAGAGAGCTTTTGTGTATAAAGTTGCTGCTTATAAATAAAAGATTTTAATCGCTTGGTCTTGGCGTTTCAAGACGAAATTGTGTTGTTGCTAGATTCTCTGCACTTACACATTAAATGTGTTTCTCGGACTTTAGATTCATTGGCTTTGACTTTTTGTGTGCTGCCCAAGCAGTTGAGTTCTTTGAAAACCTCTTCAACGTGTTACTGATGTCAAAGTCTCAAAGTTATTCCAGTCTTCAAGCCTAGTTTCAATTCTAGAGAACACTAATGAAAAGAGCTCAAAGACTTGTGGTCTTCCTATGAAAGACATTAAGCAAGCACAAATTCCCCACGTGGATGAGGTTTAGATTCTTAAATTCATATGTTTTAGTAATGTCTCAGAAGTTGGCTTCAGATGATGAATCAGAAACTGAAACTTAGCTCTCTTCTGATAATTCGTCCACCAAGAAGAGATGCAAGAAAAATAAGAGTCTTCCTACTTACTCGGTGTCTTACTACCCAAAAGAAGAACCATCTAACCAAGATTAGACAATCCGAAAATGCACCTATTGCTAGACAGCCAAGACCCCACAATGGAGGGAATGCCCAAGTGGGCCTAAAACCCTCTGCAATGCTTGCGTAGTCCGGTTCATATTAGGCCTTCTTGTTCCAGAATACCGACTAGCTTCAAACCCAACCTTCTTCCCAATTGTGCATTCAAACTTGCACACGAAGATCATATAGACAGAAGAAAAGGTGAAAACTAGTTTGATACCGGAATGATTCATGTCGTGTCATCTTGAACATAGAGAAATTTAAATACATGGTTGTGTAACTTTAGTAGACGATATGGGTTTGGTCTTTGAAAAAAAAAACAAAAACAAAAAATGTGAGGATCCTTAGAAATTGGATAACTCTCTAGAAAACTGGTGTTTTTAAAAACTAGAGATTAGTGTTTATTTATCTTCTTTTATTATTATCATTTAATGCAGAAAGTTTAAGGTCTTAGTTTGAAGTTTAGGGTCTTAGCAATGTTTGATTATGTTTGAAAAAATATGTTTGGTTGACGTTTATTTTTATTAGAGTTGTATAATGCCTTTTGGCTTAGATTTTGTCAATCTACTTAAGAAACAACCATATTATATTGATAATCTTAATGACTTTACTTCTCTTCACATTCTTTTATTAGAATTATATTATACAAGATGAGAACCTTTAACAAAGAAAAAGTTCTAAAACTTATAACAACATATTACAAGCTTAAAGTAATATCAAGACAGACACAAATTGAAGTCTATAAATTAGGTCAATAAAAAATCTATGATGGTAGATATGATACAAATTGAGGTTTATAAATTAAGTCGAAACGAGAGCTAAGTCAGTGGATAACAATAAATTAGTGAAAACTATACCTAAAACATATGAATAGACTAAAACATATGTGAAATTAAAAAGGATATCTTAAAAAAAATCATTTAAATATGTTTGTGTAAAACTCATTCGAACTCCTCAATGACATTGTATAGCGCTAGATTTTTGAAGATAAGTAAATCCTAAACAGCAATAAGTGATTCTTCTTATAGCATATTCAAAATATCTTTCATTCAAAGACTTTTTAGCTCTTTCACCTCATCCTCAAGCTTTATCAATTTCTCGATTACACTTTCTAACTTGTTGTAGAATGTCTCATCAACCCATTTGAAGACATGATTATCATTCCTAAGCTAACTGATATGCATGGTTTTTACCTAGTTTTTAACCGTCTTTATTGATCATCTTTGCATAGTTAGGTTGCATTTAGAGTCTTTTAGGATCGCATCTTGCATATTTTGCCTTTCAGGAAATTGGAGTGCATCTGTGCAAAACGAGGGGCAATTAGGATCAAGAAGACCAAGGATCAACCAAAATAGCGTCAAAGATCGATGAAGGAAATTGAACACTTAAAGAATGGATCAAAAGACAAGAGGATCGAGTAGATGGATCGACCAGAGCTGCTCGATCCAGACCAAAGACCTAAAGATCTCAACTTTGGATCGACCAAGAGGATCAGGGAAGCTTGGTCGATCCAAGATCCNTTGAAGATCGACCAAGGAGATCGAGGAGAGCAACTCGATCCAAGATCACAACTTTGGATCGACCAAGAGGATCGACCAAGCCTGGGCGATCCAAGGTCAAATTTTAGAAAGTCAACCTTGCGTTTTAGGGTTGACCAGCTCGTTTTCTCTTCATTTTTAGCTCTATAAATACTCTCTTAACTCTCTAAACAAAAGGAGAGCCACCCTTAGTTTTCTCTCTTGCTTTAGTTTGATATATTGTGAATCTCCTAGTTCTTAAGTTTAATTTTATGTTTATTGNTCTTAACTTTGTATATCTCTTAGTTTAGTTTTGTTTTATTTCCTTTTCTTGCTTAGTCTTTCACTCAGATCTGTGATGAAATCCATATCTCTTATGAGATTTTGTGGTTTCTTCATGGATTGTGAGTAGTCATCTCCTAAGTGGATGATTAGGCAAGATTAGGGAGAGTTGTCTTGACNTGTTTAAGGACTCTAAATCACAAGTATCTTAATATCATAAGAAGCTCTTAAGGCTAGGTTGGTTTTGGCCAAATTAACCTAGATCTAAAGAAGACTTCTGAGCCCGAGAGGTGCTATTAGTCTTTCGTTCATGTCTTATGGAATGTTTAGGGTTTTAATGTCAAGAGATTGAATTATTACCTTAGATGGTTGTTTAAAGGCGTTCAGACCAAACTATCTAGCATGTGTGACATGTTAGGTCTCGTATACTATGCATGCATGTTGATAGGTTCACCTTATAGATGGGTATTGTTCATGCTTTCAGTTCAGTTTGCATTCTTTCTTCAAGCATCTGGTTAGGGATCTCCGCCACGAGAGTGGGT
>OVAU01003385.1:0-11155 GCA_900406315.1 Biscutella laevigata subsp. laevigata
AAACGTCGAGATTAGAAAATATTGGGATCGAGATAGAGAAAGCCGGGATCGAGAAATGTCGGGATCGAGAGATATCGTGATCGAGAAATGTCGAGAGTCGCTCGTGCTGATAACGTGTTATAAACTAATATATTTGTGTGTATATATATCATAAGTATGTATATATTTTGGTGGGGGACAAGAGACAAAGATGCAGAAACTTATAATTGCTTGTGATTGATTTTAATGTTGTAAGTGATTGATTACAAAAATTGTCTACTATTTATACTACAACAAAAATAAGGAGGAAAAGACACATAGTTAATGTGTTGTTGTCAACAAAATAAGATTAGTGTCTAACAAGAGACACTTATAACTCTGAAGAAGTTGAAGATTTCCGTGGTTCCTTGGGTGACGACTCGTAGATGTGCAAGACCAGCTCGTGGATGGTGAAGCATTCGGGTGCGACTCTCCCGTTCGGCCCTTCGTCAATATANAATTGTCTACTATTTATACTACAACAAAAATAAGGAGGAAAAGACACATAGTTAATGTGTTGTTGTCAACAAAATAAGATTAGTGTCTAACAAGAGACACTTATAACTCTGAAGNGACACTTATAACTTTGCTACTTAAAAGCATGACTTCAAAAATATGATTGATTACTTAGGACACATCCATGCCCGTATGCGACATGTCAAATAGGGTTGATGAATAATCACGGAACAAAAATTTNTTTTTTCTACTTAAAAGCATGACTTCAAAAATATGATTGATTACTTATGAGACATCAATACCCCATGTCAAATAGGGTTGATGAATAATCACGGAACAAAAATTTAACAAAAAGGAACCATAATCTTGAGTCTTCTTGACTTCGTGACTCGACGAAGCCTTGAGGCAACTTTTCAAAGGGTTTAGTTTTAACTTTTTAATCTCTCTCTCTCTCTCTTAATTTTTCTCTGGAACACTTCTCTGCGGACGTTTTTATCTCGAGCTCTTTGGACAAACACTTTCACGAAGGCTTGAATATCAACATCAGGTACTTAACTCTGCCTCCTTTTTCATCTTTCTCTGTATCTCCCTCGTTTATTTACTTTTTTTTTCTTTCTTATACAAGTTATTCAAAGAGCTAGTTTATCGGAAGAACAAAAATGATAAAGTTTAAGTCTTTGCTCTTGATTCATGATCCCCGATTATTATCTTTACATACCGATTTTCTGTTTCTGGCTAAGTTGACGAATGAGTCCAACGGTTTCGTATGGTTGTAGAGAGATGGCGTCCGGTTTTTTGCTGATGGTGGGTTGACTGAAAATTTTAGCTTTAGGAAATGGGTTAAATTTCGATCCTTGATGATTAGATTTTGTTCCTATGCTGTCTTAAAGCTTTTAGCTTTGTTCTCTTTTATTGACTGCGGTTTTATATAACCGTTCTATTGTTTGTATCAGGCTTGATGATAATAGAAGTATGACGACGCAGAGTGCTATGAGAATGGTGGAGGGTGATCATATTAAAAATTGGCAGGCTTCTAGGGATACTGGGATCTTTGGTTCACTCGATATGGCTGTTGAAGATTTAGGCTTCCTTCTGAAAAGAAATAGATTGGATAGTGGTGATCATTCTGGTAAAATCCCTAGTAGGAGTGGAAGTGCTCCGCCTAGCATGGAAGGTTCTGTTGCAGCTCTTAGGAATCTCTTGAAACAACAGGAAGGTAGTAGCTCTGAACTTTTAAGTAGGGCTATTGAGAATTATGACTCTGAAGAAGAGATACGTACCGATCCTGCATATGTAGCTTACTATTTGTCAAATATCAACTTGAATCCGAGACTCCCTCCTCCGTTAATCTCACGGGATAATCAGCACTTGGTGCGCCATTTTGGTGGGATTGGTGATGATATTTTGGGTTCAACAACCTCTTGGGATAGTTTGGGGAAAAGATCCTCTTTGCATTCTTCTAGAACTGCTCTTTCGACCCATAGAGAGGAGCCCGAGGATGAGGCATCTTCGGGTGAGCAACAACCTTATGCTTCTTTAGCTGGACGTCGTAAGAACTTGGCTGATATGATTCAGGTACATAGTTCCTTAATTCTATCAACTGACACTAAAAAAATATGATCTTTAGATGCTCTTAATTTCATTTCACATAACGGAAGATTTCCCTCTTACACCTTCTCCTCTGTTCAAGCGGCCTCATTCCGCAGGGAATCTTCCTATAGCAGAAGACATCCATGCCATTTCCTCTGATATATCTTCAGAAATCGCAAGAAGATTACCGGTGTCTGATGTAAGTTCTGTAAATCTGCTGAGGGAGTCAGATTCTCTCTCCATGGATGCTATTGTTGGTGAAGATCCTTTTACTGCTGGTTTGAGCTCACAAAGTTCTACTAATCTACAGAAAGAGAGATCAAACGCTAGGCGAACAAGCCATGAGGACCAGGACAACAATATATCTGTTTTTGGGGCTTCTGCTCAACCCGCTCCTTCTATGATAAGGAGGAACCAAGAAGATCAACAATCTCAAGGGAGGAGAATGCCTCTGCAATATACACCTTCATCGTATCAGGTTCAAGCTAGTTCACCACAACAAATGACCAATCCGAGGATGGGCAGTACACGTGACATGATGCAGAACTTACCGAAGATTGCTACTGGAGAGGTACATTCAACTTTTCCATCTCCTCACGGTTTGGCACCGCCTCCTCTGTATACATCAACAGCTGCATATATGTCATCTCTTAGCCCTTTTTATCCTCAAAACTTTCAGTCCTCGGGTATGTACCTCCCGCAATATAATTATAGCAGTTACCCTCCTGGTTCTGGTATTCCCGCTCAATATATGAGTGCATACCCATCTCATGAAGCGACTGTTCCTATGCCATATGATGTCTCATCGACTTCCTCGGGCTACAACAACGCCCGGTTGCTGTCTGGAGTATCACCCTCTGGGCAAAACATTCCTTCTCCCGTGGATCCTTTTCAATTGCAGTATTTTCAACAGACTCAAGTGGACGCGTATTCTCCTTCATTTCAGAACGGCAATGATCCTTTTGGGCAGAAAGACCAACAAGATACTGGCTTTATGGCACATCTTGAACCTTACAACAGTCCATTGAGTCCGAGTTATGGGTTGCATAGTCCGCAGCACATGGGAAACTTCTTTGCAGTGCCACCAGGTGTAAGGGTCATGCCACAGTATCCAGGATCACCTCTTTCTAGTCCGGTGATGCCATCCTCACCCGTTGGCGGAATGATGAGCCATTTTGGAAGACGAAGTGAAACAAGGTATCATCAACAAGGACCGAGCAGAAACACTGGGATATACCCTGGTGGATGGCAAGGGAACAGAGGAGGAGCCAACAGTGTCGTTGATGATCTAAAAAGACATTCTGTTCTTGATGAGCTCAAGTCTCCAAACGCTCGTAAATTCGAGCTGTCTGATATCGCAGGGCGTGTTGTGGAATTCAGGCAGTGTTTCCACTCTGATATTTATCATTTTCTAAAATTCTGAATTACTGTTTTCCAAGCAGAAAAAGATCTCATGATCATTAATCTTAACTTCAGCGTCGATCAACACGGCAGCCGGTTTATTCAACAGAAGTTGGAGCATTGCTCCGATGAGGAGAAAGCATCGGTTTTCAGTGAGGTTCTTCCACAAGCTTCAAAATTGATGACTGACGTCTTTGGAAATTATGTTATCCAAAAAGTTAGCCACTTTTTCTTCTTCTTCTTCTTTTCAAAGTTGAGAAGTTTTGTCATGGCATTGGTTTGTTGATGTAGCGATTTTTGTAATAGTTCTTGGAACATGGAACTCCGGCACAGAGAGAAGAGCTTGTTAAGCAACTTTCTGGTCAGATGGTTTCTTTAAGCTTACAAATGTATGGATGTCGTGTGATACAAAAGGTAAAAAAATAAATTAGTTTGTTTATATCTTAAAGTGAATGGTAGTTTAGTTTCCATGTACTTGTTTGTGCCTTGTTATATTTGTAGGCCCTTGAAGTGATCGATGTTGACCAAAAGACAGAACTGATTCGGGAGCTTGATGGGAATGTAATGAAGTGTGTTAGAGATCAAAACGGAAATCATGTTATCCAAAAGTGTATTGAGAGTATGCCTGCAGGTAGGATTGGATTCGTAATTGCATCTTTTCGTGGTCAAGTCGCCACTCTGTCCACTCATCCTTATGGATGTAGAGTTATCCAGGTAAATGAAAAAGAGCAAAGCTTTGTGTTCCTCTTATGTGTTTAGACTTGAAATACTAGCTCTTTATCTTTCGTCTTTGATATAGAGAATCTTGGAGCATTGCTCAGATGACGAGGAGACGCGTTGCATAATTAATGAAATCTTGGAATCCGCCTTTGCTCTTGCTCATGATCAGTATGGGAATTACGTCACTCAGGTTTGGCTAATCATGGATCCAATGTCTCTCTTGGCATTCTCTTGTACCTCATTTTGTTCTTAGTCTTGTGATCTGACTAATGTTTTACTTGTAGCATGTCTTGGAGAGAGGGAAGCCTGACGAAAGGAGACAAATCATTGAGAAGTTGACAGGGAATGTGGTCCAGATGAGTCAGCACAAATACGCATCCAACGTTGTGGAGAAGTGCGTGGAACACGCTGATAGTATCGAGAGAGAGTTGCTGATTGAAGAGATAATGGGTAAATCCGAGGAAGACAATCACTTGCTGGTAAGAACACAATCTTGAGAAAGCTCTCTTAAACCACATTTGGACTTATCTTCCTTATTTAACTAACACTCATTTTCCTTCTGCAGGCGATGATGAAGGATCAGTTTGCAAATTATGTGGTCCAGAAAGTCTTGGAGATCAGTAAAGACCAGCAAAGGGAGATTCTAGTGCAGCGAATGAAAATTCATCTCGAAAGTTTGCGGAAATACACATACGGGAAACACATAGTAGCCCGATTTGAACAACTGTTTGGTGAAGGTATTTGTCTCTAAAACCATAACCTGAACAGTCAATATGAGCAACTGTTAAAAATATTCTGAACTTTCTGATAGTGCCAATTGTTACAGAGAGTGAAGTCTCGGAAGAAGGAACAGATGGTTAGGTTAGAAGATATCGTTTGGGTTGCAGATTTGGACAATGTGTTTGACTTAACAAATAAAATTTGAAAATGCCTATGTGCTTATGTATATATATGCGTGAAAGTATGATTGGAAATGTGATGGTTTATGTATATGACGTAGACATGATTTGTGGTTGGAATTGATCTTCTCTGTTCTTATGAATGAAGAAAAANTAAGTATGATTGGAAATGTGATGGTTTATGTATATGACGTAGACATGATTTATGGTTGGAATTGATCTTCTCTGTTCTTATGAATGAAGAAAAACAAATATTAATAAGCCTTGACTAAGAAAAAGAACTCAGCTTCTCACTTCTCATGGGACTCAAAACACTCCCAATGCCAAAAAAATGTATTTCCGAGATCATGACTTCAAAATGTGAGGAGGCTTTAGCTTAATGTTTCAGTTTCGTCATTATAGGAGTGGTTTGGTGTTGGAGGCGAGCAAAATATCTTTCCAGGCTTCATAGAAGACCCAAGTGATTCCTGAAGACGGCATGACTTTCAAACAACTTGCTCCCCATCCTCTATAGAGTCCCATCACTCCTCTTTCCTTCACTACATCTGCTATTGCTGAAGCCATGTTCGGTGGGCATTTCCCCTTCAGAGCTCCCACCATCAACCTCTTTCTTGCCACTTCCAAGGGGAAGCTTATGGTGCTCGCCGTTAGACCTGACCGCAATCACAACACAATGAGCTCTAAACAAGATTTGAGTCGAGAAATTTCGTAATTTAAGCAAATGTGTTTACCAGCTAGAGCTCCAAGAAGAAGCATCTCTGGGCGACTTAAAGCTTTCTTGTTCTTGGATTTGCAGTACGAGGTCTTCATTGTGTCATACATGAAGTAATAACAAGTGCTATATGGAAGCATCCCGATCAGTGTTGGTCCTAAACCAGCGTAGAATCCACGGATTCCATCATCTCTGAGAATCCTTGGAACTGCAAGGGTTAAGCTTGGATAGATCTCAGGGCTCACAGTCAGTCTATCCTGGTAATGATGAGAGAAAATCAGTCTCTTTTGTCTCTAACAACCGAAAATATTGTGTTAAGCAAAGGATTTTGATTGACTCATTAATTACCTTGAGGACCTCGAGAGGATGACAAACAAGTGTACTGGCAACACCTGCAGCTGCACCAGCCACAGCAACAGGAGAGATCCATGATATTNGTTGATTGACTCATTAATTACCTTGAGGACCTCGAGAGGATGACAAACAAGTGTACTGGCAACACCCGCAGCTGCACCAGCCACAGCAACAGGAGAGATCCATGATATTGAGGGACTGAAACTCAATCCACCAATTTCAATATTTGCATGCTCAATCTCCTTAAACTTCTCCTGTGCTGATGTCATTGCACGTTTTACACACTCAAATGTGCTCAACTCAATGGCTTGAGTTGGAATGATCCGAATCATATTGATTTCGTTGCCAGCCCAAAGACCTCTCCACCCTTGCTTCTGTATGATTTCCAGGAAACTACCTGGAATGGTTCTCGATCCAACACCAACAATCATTCTTGTCCTACCAGATTTCCCCACATAAATTAATAAAAATGTTCAAAGTGGCTTTATTCAATTGAGGAGATTACAAGGGACTATAAAGACCTTATCGTCTCAAGTGGAGCAAGAACAGCTTTGGTCATGGCTCCTGCTAAAGCCCCACTAAGAAATTCACGAGCTTCCCTAGACTTGAAGAAGTCCTGAATCAACAAAGAGAGAAACATCACAAGGGTTTCCATAAGATTACACATTCAGGTAATCACTGCTTCCTAATAGAGATTATGAACAGCTCTTTTGTTGTGTTTCCTAAGTGTGCATGGCAAAATCAGAAAAAAAAAAAAAAAAAAAAAAAAAAAAAAAAAAAAANACAGAACACAATACAGATTTGTGAAAACTCATGGCACCAGAGCTGTATTTGAATATCCTCACTATCGAAGAAGAGACAATAGATTAACAAACAAAGGAACTCGGTTTAAGTATTTCAGAATTCGAAAACGAGTAGCTCACCTTTACAGGAATCGTAAAGTCAGGAAACTGAGGCTGGAGAGGAGAATCCAATGCAGCTGAAGAACCAGATTCCTTGTCCATAACCACAAGCCTTTCTTTTGGAATAACCATTGCCATTTTCTCCCAAAACCTTCTCTCAAAGAATTTATCAGAGGCAGGAAAGCAGATTCAAAAAGGGTAGAAAGAGAATATTCAATTAAACATAATTAAATTTAATTAAAAAATAGCTTTTCAGATTATGAAGAGACCCAGAGAATCGGTGAACATTCTGAAGTTCTGAACCAGTGATATAACTAAAGATTTTGTAGGAAGATTTTTTTAGGGTTTATGTTCTTCTGCCATNCTGCACATTCTGAAGTTCTGAACAAGTGATAACTCTAGATTTTGTAGGAAGATTTTTTTAGGGTTTATGTTCTTCTGCCATTTTTTTTATATTTCTATGATTAAAGATTTACTTCTGAAATAACCACTTGTCGAATCAAAACGTCCATGTGTCCCTTTATTTTCTCAAAAATATCTTTTTATTTTCTGTTTGAAAATTATAACCGTTATCAATCGATCTACAAACCGGAGTACAAATNGAAACGTCCATGTGTCCCTTTATTTTCTCAAAAATATCTTTTTATTTTCTGTTTGAAGATTATAACCGTTATCAATCGATCTACAAACCGGAGTACAAATCCGAGATACAATTTAACCGGTCGAAGCAACCAGTCCGGTTTAGATACGAGACGGTTAATCGAGCCGCCGAGGCTTATCCGATCAGTTTTTCACCAGTGAGCTCGACGAAGATGTCTTGCTTTGTTTCATCAACTTGCTCACTCGTCACTTTCGACTCGAGTCTGAATCGGTCAAGTCGTTCCAACAGATTTGGCTCTTCAGTTTCGTGGCAATCTTCATTTCCCAGTCTCTCCATCGATATCGGCAAGGTTATCTCTTCTCCCATTGTCAAGAAGGTAAAGCTGTGTGATTTCGTTGTCTATGCACAATCACTGAGTTTAGTTTCGTAATTTGCTCGGTGTATTTTAATGTATTGATTTTCTCAGTTCGTAGCTTAGTGTATGTTGAGCTCGTTGTTCAATATAGGCGAAATTTTGTTGCCTTTGGATTCACAGTAAAATCTAGGGTTATAGTGGATCATATTTGAATCTCTTGTCTCAGTTTTTCAGTTATGATTTGAATCTCTCAATTCATCAGAAGAGTTTTACTAAAAGTTTTGATCATGGGTTGTTTAGGAGTCTTTTGTGCAAGCTGCGTGGACTAGGAGATCACGTGGTGAAGCAGCTAAAAGACCTAACAGGAAATCATGGAAGCAGAGAACAGACATGTACATGAGACCTTTCCTGCTGAATGTCTTCTTCTCCAGGAAGTTTATACACGCAAAAGTGATGCATAGACCAACAAGCAAAGTAATATCTGTGGCTACCACAAATGCGAGAGATATAAGGACAAATATACCTTCTCTTGTGGATAATGAAGCTTGCAGACTCATCGGTAAGCTCATAGCTGAGCGTTCAATGGAAGCTGATGTCTATGCTGTCTCTTACGAGCCAAAAAAGGGGGAAAGAATTGAAGGGAAACTTGGGATTGTGATTGATACAATCAAAGAACATGGGATTGTTTTTGTTCCTTGATACTCTTTCACAGTGAATGACTTTGCATTACCAGAGTTTGTTTGGTGAATCCAAGGCCAAGACTTTTGCGTTATCGATTCAAGGTTTTGAAAATGTAAAAATAGGTATCAAACCATTTCTACATCAATATCATAATTTCATTTTTTTATAAAGCTGATCACAATCTGCATAGATATATTTTTGATTAATCATTTAATCGAACAAGCCTGTTCGATGGCTGAAACCGTTTGCTTCATATCCGCTTTCATATTGCAGATATTGGCAAGTGCTCCTGTGTACTTTAATCCGTAATTCACCGTTGCTCCACAGTACTTCTTGAAGCTATTAACCTGTGATTTATCATTCAATATATAACTCAATGGTTGTTGGTTAGAGCACAAGTAACAAGACTTGGGATGTAGTTGTTACCAGAGTCTTGAAGCAATCCCAATCGTCTACAAGAGGTTGCCCTGTTGTTCTTGTGGAAGTTAAGAGATTTAAGACATTGGTTTGCTTAAGAGAAAGTCGAAGAATCTCTACAATGCTCTGATCAATTTGTTTCCTATGATTCATTTCGTCAAACAATTTCTTCTGAGCTTCTTGTCTTTGTGGTGACTCCATTGGAGCTTTTTGAATCTAAGAGACATTAACATTAAGACTCAAAACCTCTTCTTTCAAAAGATTGAAAACCCGAAAACAATAACTCACCTTTCTCTGGAGATATAACAGAGGGATATCTCGCGGACTGACCAAGCTTGAGTTAGAGATTTGAGAGAAAGTGAATCCTGTGAAGTTAATGTTCTCAGGATTTGATCCAATGTAAGAGACAAGATCATCTTTAAGCATCTCATCTGTTCCGAAACGGCATACATGAGAACTCTCAACTGATTGATCAGTCCCTGTTCTTCTCTTTACAAGTTGGTATTGCTGCTTCAAAGTCTCTTTGCTCATGTCGTGGAGGTCACTGTCCCAACAGAAAGTAATTACAAATTGAATGATTCAGACTAATGCATAAAGATTGAATCTTATTTCAGAGTACCTATCCTCAAGCCAAGAGATGCTAAATAAGTCGCCGAGACAAGTATCATAGCCATCAGGAGCAGCAGGATATGTTCCAGGACAGTAAGTTCCATAGCTGCTTTCTTTACCATTAGCAGCAGTAACTGCGAATATATTGAGATCTTTCTTTAATATCCCTTCAAACATACTTCCAGATTCACAAGCTTCCACATAGATCACCTAAAAAAAACAAAAAAAAAAACACCTCAAAGATTCAAGAACAGAACACACTTAAGCAAAATCTAGAAGATGAAAATGAACGATTGAGTTCTTACCATTTTCTTGTAGCTTTTTTGCTTATGCATCTTCTCCAAGACTTCATTGAAATCTTTTGCAAGAACTTCTTCAACATCGAACATCGCTGAGAATAATAAATACTAGATTAGTATCACAAAAAACATAAATTTTTACCATACATATGAAATTTTTAGTAAAACCTAGTAAGCCAGGAGATCCATGATCAGCATAGTAGAGGAATATATTATCATTAGGACCACTTTTCAAAACTTTGCCACTTCCTCCAGTGATTCCACTTTCGTTTCCAAGTAAAACATTGAAGAAGTTGTTCACATTAACATCTTTTCCAGTATAGTCCTTGGGAACTCCTTCATAGACATCTTCACCATCAGGTCTATTAATGATAACTCCAGGTCTAGGATTCTCTGAGTCAAAAGCTATATCATCATACATAAACACAATGATGTTTTCGTCTTTTAGACCACCTTTTCTCAGTATCTGATATGCATGACATATGTCAGCCTGTGTGAAGCAAACATTGGGTGGTTTTAGTTCATAGAAACTCTCTTTGGATCATCTTAACATGTTCAAAAAACAAACAAAAGATAAAACCTGATGTCTGTAGTTTTCATAACCCTTTGATCCAGCAACTAGAACAGCCCATCGTGTTCCTTTCGCACCAACATCAGTATCAGTATTGGTCTGAAGTGTACGAGATTCACTTGAGAGAATAAGCAAAGCATAAACAAAAACAGAAACTTGAAAGTGACCAAGAGGAGACATTGTATATCTAAAGAACTGTGTTTTGTTTCTCTGTAGATTCTTGAATCTGAGTTAGTTTTGATGATGATTGAGATGAAGTAATTAACTCGTTTATATAGCAAAAGATTCACTCTATTTTGCGTTTTAGAGATTGAGTGTGGATGCGAAAAGTAACGCTTGACACTGCACAACTAGCTAAGCATTTTACATGCTGAACTAACTTGCCTTGAAATGTCCAGTTGCTTTGTTTGCTAGCTTTTTCCCTTTTTCTTATTTTATTCTCACTGGGAGAAAACCGCGCATGCGCGGGTGTCGTTTTATATATTTTTATTATATAAAATATTTTAGCCGAATTTTAATTAACTACATCTCTCATTTTATCAGTCTTAGTTTTTATGATTATTATAATTT
>OVAU01003387.1:0-11155 GCA_900406315.1 Biscutella laevigata subsp. laevigata
TCACGATTCAAAACTCAAAACAGAAATATTATCAATACGAAACTTGAAAAAAAAAAGAATAATTTAGACTGAGCAAGTGACAGAAAGCCGAGAGAAACCACGAACCACAAAACTGGAAAGCTGAATTCAAATTCTCCTGGGAACAATAGAGGGATGAGAATCTTCATTCTCTCTACTCCTTGTCACCCACTCCATTTCACTTCGATTTTAAAGGTCTTCGCCGCCGACACCGAAACCACTCACTGTTAAAAGCCTCTCACCGTAGATGGAAGACTCTCACTGTTACAAGCAACTCGCCGGCAACGGAATCCACTCACCGTCACGTTCACCTTCACTATCGACTTTGACAATCTCGTTTGTCACCGTCGAAATTACAAACTAAGAACCCTAACTTTTTCTTTCTTTGTTCGATTTTGGTCATAGTTCAAAATTTCAAGTTTTGATCGGGTCAATTTCTTTAATAGGTCGGGCCACAAAAACGCGAATTTTAAAACGCTATTACACTTAACTAGGGACAATACCCGCGCGTCCCGCGCGGAGCAGCAAGACGCTTAAATAAATTGTATAATACGTCATTTATGGTGTGTTGTATATGAAATAGTATGTTTTTTTGAAACGTATATAGTAGGAATATGTATCCAAATGAAAAGTAAAGCAATAATTGTTTTATACGTATACCAGAATTATAAACAGTGTGAAATTGATATCAAAAGAATTTGTGCAGTCATGGTTATCCCATTATTATGCAGACTATTATGCTTTATATATAAAAAAGAATTATCTGTTGCGAAATACATAGAACGAAAATGTCGAAATAAAATACAATTTTACAGACCTTACATAACAAATATGTAGTTTAAACAATTTCCAGATTCATTTTAATTAATTAGGTGATAAATATATATGTTTTTAATTGTCAAAGTAAAATGTAATCATCATTTATTACTTTTTTTTTGTTTCTTCGAGCACGTTTAAACACCGGTGTAGTATCTTCATTATCATCAAGTTCTTCCTCCCCTCCACTTATTAAAACATCTTTCTTGACTAATTTTTTTCTTTTTGGTTGTTTGTTTTTAATATAAGTTTTCAGTGGTGGAATGTTCCCTTTGTTTTCCTTTGTTCGCGTTACTGATTTTATTTGATTAAAACTTTTATTATCTCCATCTCCGGTACTTTCATCAATTATTTGGGAAACATTGCACTGTATTTCGTAAGAAAAGAAATTTTTAGTAACAATTAGTTTAATTATCAATTTTGAGTAATAATTGATTTATTTACCTGCTTGAATTGATCAGTCTCAGCATTAATGTTTGTCACAGTTAACCCCACAGTGGTAGAATTGAAATTAATAGTTGTAACTTTTAGATTAAATGTGAAAGATAATCCAACCATTTTTTTTGAAAGATAATCAATTACTGTTTGATCCGATGAGTCGTTGAAAGTTTGTTCCTGAAACATTGGGAAGTATTCCATGAATTCTAAATTGTTGTCGAAATCTTTTTATTATATTGTTTCTGGTACTAACTAATATTTAGTACTTAATAATTAGGTTTAGATAATAGAAACGTAAGTTAAGTTGATATTTGTTTTAAATAGCAACAAATCTTAAATTTCGTTACCTTTTATTATTTTTATTTAAATCTAGATACCTTAACAAATACTTTAAGTCGGTTGAGGAAAAAAAAAGAAGTAGCTTTGTCTAGATTTATTTTATAGAAAATTAGAGAAAGTTACGTACACATAATTGTAGCAATTCAGATGCTGATTTGTTCAAAAGTTTGGTTAAATCCTTGTCAAATATTATTAGCGAAGCAATTTCACTGTCATCCTCGACATTAACTTCCAAGCGATATCTGATTAACATACCAAATAACATTTGTATTAATATAGACTAAATTTATTCTTTGTGATTAATTAATTTTTTTAATTTAATTACCTTAGTATTCCAGTAATGTTTGATTTGGTACAGTTGTTACAAGCCAAATTATCATTGGTTTTTGATAATTTTTTGGAACAATTACTGCAAGAAATATAGTTCCATCCATTTCGTCCAAAAATACTAATAATTTTTCCCTTGCAACTAAATTCTTTTTCCTGACATTTTAATTTTTTATTAAATATATATTAAAGTAGATTTTTATAGATGAATATTCTATGACTAACCTCAATAACATTTCCAGAAATGTATTTTATGATCTCGGAAATTGTAACCAAACTTGTTGTTTCTTCTTGAGTTGCAGTGTTCTTCGTAAGTGACGTAGAGAGATATGGTAGAACCCTATTTTTTATAAAAGAGTTAAACATGAAATTTTTATTTATTTAGGAAATAGTGTATACTTACCTTTCCTTGAAGTCTTTTATTTTTCCAACTGGATCGTTTAAAAACATTTTTGTTGCAGAGGTGGTATTTAAATAAACATAACCTACAATATATATATATTTAAAATTATCTTTTAGTATACTTTGCATCTTTATCAATTATGTAGTTAATGCCCTAGTATCAGTAATAAGGTTAGATAGCTACGTATATTAAATCATATGGCGGATTTGGTATTGCGGGAATTATATTATTTTCATTAGTTGTTTATAGATAAATTGTAAAAGTAAATGTAAAATATAAAGTTAAATTTATAGACTTACCTGAGTATAATCTTGGATTCACACTTGTTATTATTAAGATTTCACCCTTGGTTATTCTGTTTCCCATAAGATCTTTATATATGGTGACTTTATTATCCCAGAGAGTAGTACGTATTTTACTTCCACTACAATAAAATGAATTATTTATATTGATTATGATATATCATGTTGCCGATTTTTTGATATTATGAATTAAAAACCATAAGTATAGAATTATTTACCCTTCTAATTGCAAATCTAACGTAATTCTTAATTTTTCTTCGTAACCTCCTGTTTCCTTTTCTTCTAAAATAACTCCAATAATATCTATATTAAATATCCCCACTATTATAAATCAATCCTTTTTATATTTCATTTAGATATAATATTTGAATTTTGATACTTACCATCATATTTTAGATTTGTGTTAGCAAGTTCCTTAAATCTCTCGTAGTGGGTAAACGTAAATTTTTCTTCTTGTATGGAATTTGTAGTATCTGTGACTTTCTCGACGATGGAATAATTATTTAATCGAATTGTAAACATATGATCTGAAATTTTGTATTGATCTGCTGCTCTCCATACTTCAAAATTTTTGATCATATAAATATTTCCCTCAACAATTTTGTTGAGGAAACGATCAATGAAACGACTATAAATTGATCCCATTATTGTTTTATCCTTATAAATTGTAGATATTAATAAACGATATAAATTATATTGAGTAATATTTTAAATACTTACTTGTTCATCTAGTAACAAGATATTCACACTTATTATGTCGTTATTTTTAGGATTTCTCGCTTCCCACAATCGTATCACTCTCCCTAAAATACATTGTTCTCCACGTTTCATTTGAATATTCTCGAATTGCTTTAGTACCACCGTCTTCATTTTTTCCAGCATTGTTATCTCTGTTTTTTTATTGTGTTATGGATGTATGATAACCTTACATAGTTGTTAATCGGAAGAGTCGTGTCGTTTAGCGAAAGGATGCGTGGTAAGGAAGTTTTTTACAAATTTGGTTAACTTCTTTTAAAGTCGCGACACTTCGTACGAAGAGTTGTAGTTAACGACCTAAAATAGTACACACATTTAAACATTAAAATCTATACATTCAAAACTGTTAGGGTGTTCATGTAGTTAGGTATGAAGATTAATATATATATACATACATCCATAAAATGTTTATTTTGTAGTTATTAATCACATCGTAGGGACAATGTTTTACATAATCAATTAATTCTACATTCTCTGACTATTTCAATCCTCAAAAAAAGCAGTATAACCCGGGAAGATTGTACGTAATTAATAAATAAATTTTAGAATGCCTACCGAGTTTTGTTAGAACTTATATATTAGTTTTGAATATTAAATAGGCGCTAAATATTTTATAGATATTGTGATATATAAGTAAAGTTAATTAAATTCAGGCTACACGTACGATTCTTTTTTAACACCATATTTCTTACCTACAGTTACACAGATTTTCTAAGTTTATAGCCTTTGTTTAAATATTCTATAAAACATTTAAAACTGTAATATTTAAACATTAATTGATAAAGAATATAAGGTATGTATACCTTTGAATAATTTGTGTAATATAGAACTACTTGTTAAGTATTTTTTAAAAAGTGTAATTTTAAATGTATATTGGAGAAAAAAGGGAATTTGGTATATACAAAAATAATAACTATAGTATCTATTCCTAATATTTTTGACTTTATATAGCGGTTTCCAAGTGCTATATTTAGGCAATGTGAGTAATTTGGATTAGCTATTGTAATTTTGTAATGGAAACGCTGTGTGAAGGCCTCAGAAAGCAGCACAGTAATTTTAGCTTATCCGGATATCAATTTGCAGTGTGATTTGAGACAACTTGGTTGATTTTCTTCGTTGTGAAAAAGTTGTTTCGATGTACCTTGGATTTCATCTCACTGAATATTTATTTGTTTCTGACCGCTTCTTTCCCAAAAAGAAATTATAACCGCTACATCAGAAAGAGCGTTGCTCTGCTTCAGTAGAATTATGCCAAAATAGTGGGAATTAGCGTAATTGGATAGTACTGTGATGATTTTAAAACATAGAACGATTTCATTGGATGTTAAGATTCGCAAGTTTGTCATACTAAAATACAACTAAACCTTCCATTTTCCGACTGTATTTCCAATGTATGATAAATGATTATGCATTTGTATAATTTTTTTATATCGATACTTATCATTAACCATCCGCGGTTCTTTGGCTTTTTTTTTCTTGGCGTAGTACTTATCATTGTGTATTATGCTTAAAGTTCGAAGTTGACGAAAAATCTTGTGTCCTATGTTACTTGGACCATTTGTTGAACTTATCGAATGTGTTCTTGTATTGACTTTTAAGTGATTTTGTAATTTTTATAAGGTGTATAGTGTACTCGCTATATGTTTCTTCTATAGGTTTACTATGTCGAACGGTCATGGCAAAAGCAAAATAAATAATTAAATATCTCGAGATAGGGTAGTCCTTCATGATTTTGTAGCCAATAATCAACTCAGTACGTAGAAGGGAACTTATTTTTTCGGATGTACTGATGGTAAGAATCCACAAGCTTTATATCTACTTGGACTACCTCTACATGTGTTAATGGAGAAGTTGACTTGGGATTGGCATTTATCGAACATTTGTCTGATTTAGGAGATAAAAAAGTTATTATTATGAATGCTATGAGATCCGCCGGTAGAAGTTTATTAAATGAAGGGTTGCTTATACTAAACAAAGGTTTATATATATATGAATGGATAGAAGACATTGGGTGTTATGAATATTTTGGCTTGGTAGACAAAGCATATTATTATTGATGTTATTCCCCATCGACATTTATTTAGACCTTCCTCTATCATTAACGTTTATTTTCAACCTACGTTCAGTTGGGGTTAAGCCTAAATCAGAGCAAAGGTCTAAGAACAGTAGATCAAACTTTAGTAGGATTAGTCGTTTGGGCAATTAAGAGCACGATGTATACATGCCTGGGTTAAGTTATTGTATTTATCCGCTTTTAGAATAAAGTATACTTTGATAGCTTATAACAGTAGTTAAAAATAGCTTATAAGAGCAGTAAAAATTGCTAAATCATATTCTCCTTTTACATAAATATGTAAACCTTTATTCTCCTTCGAAGTCACAAGGCACAATGTCAATTTTACATAATAAATATAAATATAAACATATGACAGTACCTAATGTTCAAGTTAATAGAATTAAAATTGGATTATTCAAAATATTAAATCTTCGATAGTCTTTTTTTCCTAAGCTCTTAAACCTCCATTTTCTTGACAGGCTTCCCATAAGCTATGATTAAATTCAAAAGACCGAAGGGATTGAGGCTGTTGCTCTCACACGGTATGTGATATAGAGCTCGTAGTTTTTAAGTAATTAAATATTCTTTCTTATTGTTCAACAGTTTCTTTTGTCAAGTAGAAAATATTTTCAACATACGAATTTCCAATTTTTTTTAGTTACAATTTATACGTATATGAATACTTGAAAAAGTTGGTTAGATAAACATTAAAAAAACAAGCAGTCATGACGAAAAGAAAACTTTATGCCTTTGTTGCAGCGAAGAGCATTGTTTTTTAAGAACAGAGTATGCATAATTTTTTAACTTTTGGTTACAAATTTATCTGGTATTGTTTTACACAGAAAATTGTTGGCAAATGATTGCAGAGATAACTTACGTTTATGTAGAACATTCCTTATCTTATTATTCAGCAGTACAGAATATTGGTGTTTGTTTCTTTGGGGAAAAGATCATGTAACTAATAATATGAACACTATAATTTATTTGGAGTGTATCATAATTAGGGTATAATTTATTTATAAAACTATATTGACAAATACTATAAACGGTTTGACTTATGTACCATTTTGAAGAAGAATGAGAGTTTTCGAATGCAGGTCCACTATAGCAAACATAGTCAGGGGTAATGGGATAGATTACAAACATTTTAACAAAGAGCTGACTTGTAATCTTATATGTCTCATAAACTACATATTTACAAAACAGAGATACCTAACTGATATCTTTCTAACCTGCGATCCTCTCTCAATCTAGATTAGCACCTTCTCCTCTAAGATATTTCTTTATTTTAGTCTCCAACTCAACATCGATCTCCTGCATACCAATTTGAAGCAAAGTTGATATACCACAAATAACGAAAACTTCCAAAATTCAACACTCGTTGATCCTGTGTATCGAGTTTATAGGACCGTCCACTTGTACCTGTTGACTTTCTCTAACAGTCCAGTGAACATCACTATTGCACCAATGCCATCTCCTTCACTACACTCTTCTTCGCTATGTAGGAGTAGACTGAAATGTGGACGTTGTGGCAATGCTTTGAAGTGCTCCATGGATTCAAGGACTTTCCAAAGTGGTGACTTCTTTGAAAATAGAACCATTGTACTATCTCTTGCTGTAGGAGTTTTCATAACATCGACGTACTTTTCCACAACAGAGTTAAGCATTGGATCAGGTGTCCGAGAATCAGGTTGTCCTGAGGGGCAAACCCACAAAACAATAACAACCAAAAGCTAAAAGAGCATCAATTGTTCAAATGACATATCCACACTTAACCCACCGTGGATCCATGAAGCAAGAGGCGGATCATCATCAGTCATATTGGTAAAGTCAATAGTTGCAGCCTTTGAACCATTACCAGCCACACATAAAAGTTTATCATATCAAATTCAAGACTGCGAAGAAATGAATGCTACATGCTTTACTTATTCATTAGAGTTAAGACAACATACCAGCCATCTGCTTAGGCTCCGTGCTTATGAACTTGCGTGCTTGCAGGATGCACGATGCTGTATCGAAGTGGACCGACATGGATTTGGGCACTTGTCTCAAAATCAACTTCGATAATCTCTGATACTACTTTGTGAGAGAGTGAAGGACGACTGGATTTAAGCTGCACCAAGTGTTTGGCTTTGGATAAGCCTTTTACTTAGAAGAAATTCGAGTTTGGTAGTGGAAAAACATTCTCTATCTTAGATCCATCATTGGCTGATTTGATCTCCACCACCAGATTCGAGTTTACTTCTTCTTTTCGTCTTTGACATAGCAAGTTAATATCGTCGTTTTTGATTGTTCAAATACAAAAAAATCGATCCCCTTGATAACTTCATATCCAATCTATAAAAAAAACGAAAAAACTTGTGAGGAAATTTTCTGATGTTGAAAAGAATGCAAGATTATGGAAAAACAGAATTAAACCAGAAGGGAAACGACTCTGGGGATGCACGTTCAATTTTATTGAGTCCTGAACCGTTCTTTTTTGATACTTTGATGACATATGTTGTCTCTGGATGTAAACCTCTGAGACGGTAGTTTCCATTACTATCACTTGTAGTCTCTTCATAGTATCCTTTGGAATCAGTGCAAGCTTCAATTGCAACGCTTTCTTGTGGCTGGCCAGATAGAAGACCGACTCTACCCATTGCACTGCAAAAGAATTGACACGGTATATCTATTGTTAATGTGTTACATAAGCAGAGATGATTATATGGATTGAACTCTTAGCCTATCATATATATGTTACTGATTCAAAAAGCAAGAGAATGGTTCTCTAAGTAAAACTCTGGTCATTGTGAATTGGTATTAGTATCAATTTTACTGAAGGAGAATTGAGTATTGGTGCAATCATACTTTAGGATGGCGCAAACAATTTAGTCCGGAATCTAATCAAGGAATCAACATATTTTGACATGAATGAGTAAAAAGAAGATTCAGAATTTGATTAAACCTGTAGGCAACGCGAGTAGCCTCAAAGACGGCTTCTCTGGACTCCCCAGAACCCAGTTCTATCGCTGTGTTGAAGGTTTGAAAGAATATTCCTGAGAAAAAAACATGCAAATTAGTCATATCATTTTGAGACAGTGCATTGCTAAGAATGCAGAAACGAATGAGCTGCTTACCTTTATAAGAGGGCGCAGGTAGAAATTTCCAGGATATAAGCTATCAAATACAAAGAGTCCACCATCGCCAAAGATATAATTGTTTCTTTAACCATGATCGCCACCTAGTGATAACAACAATGGAGGAATTGATGTCTCGGCATTTTCGTTTGAGAATCCACGTACAAAGATCTGACCACGACCCTAAACCCTAAACCCTTTATGACTCTTTTCATGTACAAAAAAAAAATTTAAAATTTTCATTAAATCTGCACCGTTAGATTAACTTTTTTAAATGATGCTCATCTTTCTTATAAATGACTCTGTGATCAGGTTTTTTTCTCTCGATTTGGGGGCCCTTCGCAACTACAATAGAATGAGATTAGACAAGTGTAAGATGACCGTTCTCTTCTGTTACCATTTAAAACTTGAAGTTCTGGCGATTGAGATCTCCAATCGAATTCCTCGTCGCTCACTAACACGGTTAGTTGGCCCTCTTTTCCTTTTAGCGACGCTCTCTCTGTTATTCATCTCCTCAGGTGCCAGCAAAAAAGCAACTGGATGAAAAACAGCAAAGTTTGATATTTAACAGTGCGACTGACTAACTTTCACCTTCTCTCCGACACTATCATTCGCAGATCCCTTTTGATTCTTCATTGCCAGAAGTTTCTTCCTCGGAGATTTTCTCCCTTTTGTTTTGGTTGTTGGTTTTTTCAGAGAAATTGCGGCTACGCCTATGACTATGGATGAGTGAAACTCTTTTGCATGAATCAGTAATATGTAGATTCATTTCATGACGCATAACAACTTCCAACAAAACTACCAAATATTCTTGTAACGGTAAAGAACGGTACAAAACTTACTTGTTGCTATCTCAGGGTTGCTTGTGAATAGAGTTTTCTCATTCATCACAGCATTAGCCGTCTGACTTCTTAATTCTCCAGATAACTGCTGCAATAAACATACAAAGTTAATAGTTATCACCAACTAAATCGAAGAATTCACAAGCTGCAAAGCAAGATGTAGCAAACTGACCAATTCGCCACCTACATCACTTATAAACAGAACTAACTTGTTTAAGCTACGAAGCAGAAATCGGAAACCTGGGAAAGGTGTACAGATAGATAGAAATTCAAAGACATCTAAAGAGAAATCAAAGAGAACAAAAACAAAAACCTCTGCAAAAAGTAAGATACTGTCTCATCGAAAGAGAATTGAAATTCGAAGTTGCTAAAAAAGGAACTCACGAATCGCCTCGAGAAGAGACCAAAGGACGTTTGAACTGAGACTCGGATGCATAAAGATCATCTCTAATCCGCTTCATTGCTGCCGAGCCAAAGGAAAGAAGAAGTTCGTCAATCAATTAGAAAAAACAAAAGCAAACTGAAGTTAAAAATAACCGAGAAGGAAAGGGAAAATTCTAATGAAGTAAATGAAACCTACTTTTTGGACCTCCATATTTCCCAGAGAGATGACCACGGGAAGAGATGAAATAATTCACTCAGATCTCCCAGGTAAGAAAGAAATCGAGAAGAAACACTTCGATCAGCGACGATTATAAGTAGATAAAAAATACAATTCCGGAGAAACTTCCAATTCCTAGATTGTATTCCAAAACCAATGACAACAAAGTAAAATTCAGAGAAAAAAGAAAAAATGAAAACAGAAACAAATCCGAAACTACCTTTGCCGAACACAATCGCCTTAATCCGATACCTAACTGATATCTTTCTAACCTGCGATCCTCTCTCAATCGATCACAACCTTCTCGTCGCCTGTACCTTTAATTTCTGTAGTTTGCGATGAAAAGTGAGAAAAAACAAATGATCTATAAGATGACACTTTTAGATAATCAAAGGACACGACCCTTGTTCGCGAACAGACGCAAAGCTCTTTTCATTTTCAGGTAAAAAAAATGAATTAAAAATTTGATAAAATCTGAACCATTAGATTTACTTATTTAAATGATGACATCATTATTTTCATTTTAAACTAATAATAACCCTTAGATTAAAAAAGATGATGTCAGCAATGGATTCCTATTATATATAGATTATAATTAGGGAGGATTAAGAAGAGATTAGTAGTATAGAGGGTTTTAGATTGGGTTGCTATAGTTTGGGGGTTAAAATCGTTAACCCAAACAAAAATAAGTTCTGTACAAAACTAAATAACTTGTATTATAAAAAATAACCGGTTTAACCTCTCAATAACCAGACTCCGGTTGAAACATTAAAACCGTTTCAACCGGTCTTTAAACGAGCTCGGATATACGACTACAGAGTCTAGAGATAAACCGCCTTTGGTATGTGTACAATCGATCTGAGTCATCGAAAACTTTATCTTTGTCGATGACGTTTTAGATTCCCGGACAACAAAATCACCGGCGTGGTAGTGAATCCAGTTTCCTCTCTCGGTTAACATGCATTGAGATGAAGCATATTGACCATCTTCAGTCCAGAGCTGAAACCGAACTGGTTTAATGTCCCAACCATGGACTTGTTCGGTATTACAGACCCGTCGACTAAACCACTTTCCGGACTGTCCTAATTGTAGCTTGAAATAGATGCTGTAGGTTCCAACAGGGAAAGGGAAATCAATC
>OVAU01003388.1:0-11154 GCA_900406315.1 Biscutella laevigata subsp. laevigata
TTTTTTCTAATCTCGTGCAACGCGCGAGTCTTTCCCTAGTAGTCAATATTATAGAGCATAAAGCATAAATATTACATCCAAAATTTTATGAAATGAAATATCATGCGGAATGGATATACCTGGAACCGCTGAGTAAGCTCAGAAATAAGAGGATACTGCTCCAAATCAAAGAGATTCTGTAGAACCTCAGGTGAGACCAAGCCAAGGTCTAATCCATTTTGAATATCCTGGAAAAGATTGATCAGATTCCCTCATTTTGGACTTATGAACATACAAGCTTGAGTCAAAGCCAAGCTCATTGGGGAAAAGAAAGAAAAGCAAAGCTAAGCTTAATTAAGTAAATGATAAGAGAATATCAGATACCTGTGGAAGGGCATCTCGCCTCCTGCCAGCTGCATTCATTACTCGAGCAATCTCTGCTCGGTCAAAGCAGTTTCTACTGCAGGGTCTAGCTGCAGAATACCACAAGAAGTCAGCAACTGGAGTTTCACCCTCTCTTCGCAAGAACTGTCTTTCAGGATCAAGTAATACAACAACTTGGTTTTTCTTTGGAAACTTCCTTGCGATCCTTGCTGGCAACCCCGTTCCTCGTGAACCGTACTCCACATGGTTGGCCCCTGTCACCACTACTAGTAGACCAGTTCCACCTCCATCTGCTACTGCTTGTAAAATAACTTGCGACATCGTATGGTCTTCAACAACTCTCGTTTGTGCTGACAAATAAGAGCTTGGTCCAAACGGAACAATCTGTGTAGGGAGATTCATATCTAGTGTATATCTACGTGAAAATGAAGAAAATCCCGAGATAAACCCAGAACCAGCAGGGGGAGTGTATAATTTGCGCTCAGCCTTTGAAAGACCACGGATACCCTCTGCTTGGACAGTTCTTAAAACCTACGTCAGATTAAGCAGAGTGCTGTCAGATCTCATCACAGTCAGCAAATATCCTATCTTGCCATCGTCTTTGCAGCTTGAACATGTGCATACTAAGTTGAAATGTTACAACTAAATGCATGCCACAATTAATAATCGCACAAACTTCAACGAGAGAAAATTAAACAGTTCATCAGAAATCATTCCCTATCATTCAAAACCACTCCAGAACCGAATAAGAAAAATAACATAAAGCCAAATCAAATTGCGAACTGTGTAATTGTACAACACGACTTTTATGATTCTACCTTGAGAGGAGTGCCGCAAGCAATTAGTCTAACAGAGTTATCGCGACAGTAACTTAAAAGAGGCTCATATTCCTGCCAGCGTTGAGCCGGCCAATGTGTCACATAAGACTTCAATGTCTCCCCGTCCATCCTGCCACCGGCGTAGTTTTCAGTAACGAAAGCGTCAAACAAGAATCACGACCACAACTTTTGGGATGCAACCAATCCTTTATTTTCTTTTTAAAGATTAAACAGTATAGTATCATGCACATGGAGACCAGAAATGCAAGCAGAGTATCATTTACATTGAGAAAGAAAACTGCAACGAAGCGAATACTCGGAGTGAGATGAATGTGTAGACAAACCTTTTATCCATGAACTGATTTAGCTGGTCCTGCAAATCGAGAGGGAATGCTTCCAGTGCCACAGAGATTTTACGCTCGCTCTCAACGCATCTCTTCCTCAGGTTTCTAACGATTTCAAGTTCAAGTACCTTGTCGTCTTTGGTAGGCACCTGCTCCGCCTCGCCGAGGTAAACAACCCTCGCATTCATCATCTTCTCCCACACCTTCTTCTTATCTTTTCCCAGAGCCATCGGCTCACCGATCGCCGTCGCGTCATATATTCTCGAGGTTATAGTCTCTTCCTTATCCACGGATACAGGCGGCGGGGGAGCAGTGGCAGCAGGAGTAGGAGCTGCTGATTCCGCAGGTAAAGTCACAGTGGCAGAAGAGCTCTCCTCTGCAGCTGCAGAAATAGACGGCCCGAGAAGTAATGATGCAGCAGCAGCGAGGAGTGGCGGCCCGAGGAGAATACCGCGGCGAGAGAAGGCGGTTCGGGATGGAGGGTCCGCTTCAGAAAGAGCAACGATGGATAGAGAATTGTTCTTCCTAGTGAGGTCAATCGGAAGATAAAAGCCATGGAAACGACGGCGGCGAGGACGGGAGGATGAGCACGGGCTGTGAAATAATGGTTGAGAAGCGAAGAGATCATTCGTGGTCAGTATCATTCTCAGGCGAAGAGAAATTCGTTTGTACACGTCAGCTAACTACATCGGTAATAAAACGTTCGCCATTTTTTCCTCTGAATTGTTGGGTCTCCGATTTTATTTATTGACGATGATCGGAGAAGATAAGAGATCCACGTCATTTGTATACAAAATTCGAGAAGTTCATTTTTCTGGTGCAAAATCCATACTTCTATAGGAGACTATGACAAACTTAATCCGATAAGAAACAAAGCGAGGCAAACCATAACGTTAACGTCCCAACACTGATCTAAGTACTGATAACGAGGAAATGAAGATCAAAACTAGACTCTTCCCAAGCAATCGATTATAATCTCCATCAAAGAAACATAATAGAAGATTAAAAGTACACTACAGTCTCCGGATTGAAGATTCATTAACTTCTCTGAAGAATAACCTCATATCACTGCAAGTTGATATCAATGAATGAAGGCAAGACCGCAACAAGAGGATCTCCATAACCTACGAAGCCTATTTGCACATTACCCATTAAGTTTTATGTATTAGTACATGAAAGTGAAATAATGTTCATATTAGCTGAAACGGTTTTGAATACAGTGTTTTTACCTCCATCGTCTGAAAGAAACTTGAGGACTTCCCCAGCTACATCTGACTGTTCCACAAATAGCAAACTCGATGAGTCCATTTCGATAGCTACAAATAAGAGAATTCTACTTTATTAGTTATGCAATTACCTTCACTGGAAGTTCTGTTCCCAATTGATGTAAGTATCCAATAACTTGGCCTTCCTTTATTGCATCACCCTGAGGAATTCATTTTTGCCAAGGATGAGATTTTGATCTTATTTGCAGTCTTATAATGGGAGTTGAAAAAAGAGTTAAGAGTCGTTTACCTCTTTACAGCTAGGAGATTGTTTCTTTCCTTTGACTGTTCTGCTTCTCTGAAATTGTCCCACCTTTTGGCAAGAGAAGAAAAAACGATCAAAATCAAAGAAGACTGCAGAGAAAGGGATACGTAAGAAGTCAGTTAGTTAGGAGACTGATTTCGTACTGTGGGAGATTTGACTAGAACATAATTGTTAGATCCAGATGCCTCCAAAGCAGCCAACTTTGGTGGTTTCCCATATGATGTATTTATGAATGGAGACACTTTTTCAGAGAGAGGTTTTGCTTGAGATGGGGTTGGAGCAGAAGAAACAGATTTATTCATTGGTTCAGAAGGAATGGGAGGCGCTATGGTTGGAGAAATATCCGCCACGGGAATGGGGTTTGTTGCCTCTCCAATCTTCCGTTTTAGGCTCATCTCGAAATCTCCAACCTGTTATGAAAGAAAGCATCAGAGATTGTAATTGTTGGAGCCTCCGTTAAAGTACTAGCCTCAAGTCAAATAAGCAAATATCAGCTCCATATTGTTGGTTGTAATAATATGACACCATTCTTTCTTAGTAGTGTTAAAGATAGGCTGTAAAGTTAAAAATAATGCCAAAGAGACTTGCCTTGAGTTGCAGCACAGCAACCTCAGTCTCATCACACATCTCGAGAACAAGTGCCTGTAACATATCATAGATAAAAAATACATTTCATCTAAAAGTATACAAGATTAAGAATCCAAAATCTTGACGATATCGAAAGTACATACTCGAGGAAAATGTCAAATCAGCACCTACCAAACATAAGCTAAAGAACCTAACATATAACCCAAAGAAAGCAAAGAAGCCTACCTCCATTTCTTTTGGGAAAGTTGTCCGTCGAACACTCTTCTTCGCATTTGACAAACTAGCATCAGATGAATCTACAAAACAATGTCAACCCTGATATTGAAAATGGCATAAACATGAATATGAACATAACGAAGAATTGTGGAATATGAACTCACCATCACTTTTCGCTGTTGTCGAAGTTTTAGAAGCCTTTGCACGTAACACAAGCGTGTACTTGCTATTCCTAGAGGCAGACCAGTTTCCAGAAAGCGAATGAACCTTACTCTGCGAATGTATGACGGACCCTAGAGTCTCTGTAAAAATGGAGCAAGAAAAATCAAGTTTATGGCTAAATTAACCTTAGAAAGACCAATGCGAACATCCGCTAGACAGAGAAATAAATCTGATACAAGTTTAGACATACAAGATCTAAAATTCGAGAGCTAATCAAGCACCATTCGCACAAAGAAATCGGATCTATCAAAACATGAAAAAAACATAGATAGTAATCGTATGACTGGAAAGAATAGTGAACACTCTAAAAAGCAACTAGCGAGTAGCTCGAATCGATGCATTCACATTCCCTACCGACTCCCTTTCTAGTCCGTGAAATCAAAAGAAAATAGAAAGAACAAAAACGAACGAAAGATAGAGTGAACGAGACACTGACGATGGAGAGATCCAAGAGCAGCAGAAGACGCCATTGGAAGAAGAAGAGGTGAGCTCAAAACAATGGGTTAGTTAAGCTAAGAAAAAGATCGGTTGAAGAAGATGACGGTTGTTAGCCCAAGACTATATTAGCAAAGTATTTTTTTTATCAAAGCAATTTTTTTCCCTTTTGTTATTACATTTCTTGAGCATCTTTCAAGTGTTATACTTTTCTTATCAACTTATGTAGCAAGTGACTCTTGCCATGGAATCAACAAACTATAATGATTAGTACACAAGACTTGATCTCATTCACCAAACTGCAATGATCTCTGTGGGATATAACTTTTGACATAAGACTCGATCTCATTCATTACTGTTTCCTGATAGTTTAGTATACCAAAAAAAAAAACAGATTAAGGAAAGTTTTTTTAGTCTTCTTGCGTCAAGCATGCTTCAGGTAGTCTAAAGCTAAGGCAAAACATCGCCTGCAACGTACACAAACAAAAACCAGCTCAGGAACCAGAAATGATTGGATGTTGTATCAAAGTTTACTAGAAGTGTGTTCTTACTTTGTTTGGAGCAACATCTCTAACTTTGTGGAAGACTGGATCTTCTATATGCAACTTCAACGCAGTTTCAGCTTCCTATATAATATCACAAAAGCTGTAATTTAGATTTCGAGGCATGCAGAAATATGCTACCAGATCTTTGGTACAAAGACAATACAATCAAGAGTGGATGGTTTATTCTTACTGCAATTATAGAATCTTTGGTTTCGCTTGCACGAATGAAACAATAGCAATGAATTAAAGGAAGAGGTCCTTTCCAATACTTCTTTTGAATCACATTACTGAAAGAATCTGCAAAAACACGATAACAGAGCCAATATGCATTAGCAATCTGATAAGAACAAAACCAGAGTCTAACTAGAAAGTAGAAGCGAAGAAACATATCACATTACCACTCCAAAACATGATGCATCTTCTATTTACAGCGATCCTAGTCCTAATTAACTTGCTGATATATCATGTGGATCCTATGACATAACTAAAACAGTATTGGCATGTAACAATCAAGCAAGTGTTAATCACACTATTTTATGAGCTGCAGTTTCTAACCTAAATGTATTGCAAGTAGCACTAGACTACACTCCTCAAAACTGAAGAAAAAACCAAGAATCCTAGGTAGCATACCAAGAAACTGCAAAGCAGAAGCTGGAAGGTTCATTATAACATGGTCGATATGTTCCCACGGCTTTGCAATTGGAAGCAACGTTTGTTTTAACCTTTTATTCGCGTTTCCTTCTACACTCTTGCAGTCTTTCTCTACCCCATTTTCTGCATTCAGTTTACAGCTCCTTGAGGATCCCAATGTAATATTACTGTAAGAAATTAGAAAAACCTTCCGAGACATTTCTTACCTGTCTCTGAAATACCAGATAACTTCTTCTCTGCACCAAGAAGCTCCTTTATGCTTGCAATTGATTCTTCTCGGCTAATTCCAACAAGTTTATCTTTTACAATAGTCTCAGCTATGGTTAAGCAGAAAGTAAAGAGAACCCCACAGTTAAAGTTATCCTTTTCTCCGGGACTAACTGTAAACTATAATGCAAAATATAAGTTTAAATCAAAAGAAGTACCTTCTTCACTCACGGCTGATTCCTTTGTTTTATTATCAGCCGCGGATTGCAAACTACCATCACAAGTTGGAACCGCCATCAACTGAGAAATAAATTTACGAGCATCCATATTGTGCACAGAAATCAAATCGTCAACCTTATTGAACTTTGCGTTGATTTTCAAGTACCGAACACTGTCTGGATTTAAATCATTAGCATACACGAAGCATCCCTTTTGTGCAGCTGGAATAGCAAAAGGCCCAATACCAGCAAACATATCACAGACAGTTTCTCCAGGTTTAAACAAAGATGAAAGCCGCATGTGCTCATGCTCCAATCTTGAATTCCAATAAACCAATCCATAGTCCAGCTTAAATCTAGCTCCATATTGCTTAACTTCTGTTTCCATACCACTTTCTCCAGCTAACACTTCGAATTTTGGAACTCGAAACTCATTACTGATAGAACCGATTTTATTAACAATTGTTTTGATCCTTGGATAATTTTTCTACAAATATAAAACACCCACCAGAACGTTAGATGTTTTTGCAGTTATGATACGAGATGCAATTAATAAAAAGAAGTGGCTTTCATAAAAGGAACATTAAAAAAGCTTACATCGTAGATAACCTTTGCTATGGCATCTTTGAATGGAAGGAGCTCATCATGTAGATTTAAGTGGGCAATATGACCTGCACGTAATGAGCAAACAGATGTTGGTTCTCATGAGAGAGTCAATCTTCATGCTGCTTGAAAAAATTAGGAGTAACATGTTCGTGATCTCTAGATTTGAAGACTGAAATGAAATAGCAATAGCACACAAAAAACCTACTAGCCCATACAAGAGAGGTCTTATAAGATAGGTTGTTAAGCTCAGGAGCCAAACAGGAATTTAATACTTAACTATAGTTTCAAACGATGAAGGTATATCCACTCCATCTGGCAGAATTTGCTTCAATATGTAATCTGCGAGGAAAGAACGATATCAGAAGGAAAACTTAGCTCTTCTAAACGTAATGATCATTCCAAAATGTAAGCACATAGGAAGAAAATTATTCCTAACGAATGTGTTGCGTCTTACCTACACTCCAGTAGGAATACCCAAGAGTGACCGAGTGAGGAACTACTTCCACTTCGCTTACTTTCTTAAGCTGTTCTAGTTTTTCATCCGGTATCTCAGACAAATCTGTCTTATAACAAAGAAAAACTTGGCTATCACGAATAAATCCAAAATACATTCCCAGATAAAAGAGTGAACTCTTACCGGCATTTTTAACGCTTTCAGACAATATGACCAAACGAGTCTTTTCACAGCAAGGATCTTCAGTGATGGGCTTAATTCGTGGCATATTCAGCATGTATCTACAACAAGTTACTTCCTTTTCAGTACGCATTAAAAGGAAATTCATTTCGCATGAGCTCGGAGCTCCTACAAACTTGATTCAAAAAGTTCCTATTATTAATCTAAGTATTCCATAACTGCCTAATATTTCAACTGGAGTCATTACTCTTGAAACTGAAGTTTGGAAATAAAGGATACAGGGGAAACAAACAAATACTGAGATCACAAACAAAAGGTCATAGATTTAGGAACCTTAAAAGCTGAAAAAAGAACGTACCCATTGAGAATGCGAGTTGCGCTTTTACAGAGTTCACGGGGAATCCTAAGAGCCCACAGCTTGAGATTGACATCGAACTTGCTTTCATCAAACATTGTACTAAACAGTATCGTTATAGTATGCTCGCGTATTAAGCAGACAAGAAACAGCAGACGAAGAGCCGAGTGGTAAGGAAAGAAAACTAGAAATCGGCGGAGAGTAGAAGAACGGAAGTTGAAGCCGTGAAGATTTTAGTTTTGCTCGATCGGTTTTTTTTCTTAGGGTTTGATTAAAAATTGATCTCAAAATATAAGCAAAACGAGAATTCGAACCGGGGACTTGGGCCCTAAGATATCTATAGCTCTGATTAGGTCTGATCAGTAACTGAAACGACTCTTGTTTATTCGTTTGGGACCTGTCGGCCAAATCAGCCGCATCTAACTTCATGCACCGGTGCGATGGCCACGCCACCAACGCTACCTGTCTCCAATCAGCAAGCTGCTCAGTCTCAGCCGCTAATTAACAATCCTGCATTCCGTACTTTCTTCTCACGCCTCACCTCCTCGATCCGTGATGGTCTATCACAGCGTCGCCCCTGGACGGAGCTCGTCGATCGGAGTTCCATGGCACGACCTGAATCGCTAACAGATGCTTTGTCACGGATCAGGAAAAATCTCGCCTATTTCAAGGTTAATTATGTAGCCATCGTGTCTCTCGTGCTCGCCTTTTCGCTTTTCTCTCATCCTTTCTCCCTCCTTGTCCTCCTCTGTCTCTTAAGCGCTTGGATGTTTCTTTACCTCTTCCGGCCATCGGATCAGCCCCTGGTCATCTTCGGCCGAACTTTCTCTGATCGAGAGACTTTGCTTTCTCTTGTCCTGTCTACGATTGTCATCGTGTTTATGACGAGCGTCGGATCCCTCTTGATCTCTGCGCTGATGATTGGCGTCGCTATCGTTTGCGTACACGGCGCATTTGTGGTTCCGGATGATCTCTTCATGGATGATCAAGAGCCTGCCAATGCTGGATTACTTTCCTTCCTTGGAGGTTCTGCTACCTCTGCTGCTTCAGCTGTCGCGGGGAGAGTTTAAGAAGCTGGATTCGTTTTGAGATCTCCTCAGAGAACCTGGAGTTGAGATGAGTATCCGTGCCTTCAATTACAGCTTTGATAGCAACTCCGTTCTGGTTTTAGTGATTTGATGTTGTTGAATTGGATGTAGATTTCTCACTAAGCTCTTCAGGTTTTACAATTTTTGCACATTGTCTTGTTTTCTCTTCGGTGACTCTACACACTTATATTCGGATGTATGAAACTCGGAAGTTCATCTTTACCATCACTGTTGAAATTCCATCTCCCTTTGTTCTCTTGTTTCCCTTACGAGTAGATGCGACTTTTCAGAGCTTTGTTCACCAAGCCAAGAAGGTTCTTACTGCAATTGGGTGATCATGGTGATTTCTATTTGCTTTCAGGATTCTTTAGCAGATTGGTGTAACTTAAGTGACATAATAGTTTGATTTTTAAGTATTTAGGTAGATAACAAAATGCTAAATGGTGTTCTCGAATTACTTTTAGTGGTCTTTGTATGTTGTTATATGTAACACTTTGTGCATGTTGTTTGCTTGTTCATCATCCATTTGATTGATCTTTTATATTCATAATGGCTTGTAAAAGAGCTGGTGGAGTTCTCTTAACAATTCTTGAGTCATCTTCTTATTGGAAACTTCTATTAATGTTTAATGTCAAAGCACATGGAATCTTTTTTGCGTTAATTGGTTTAGTGTTCATTGGTAGTATTTTGATGGTATAGTGGCTACTTCTTCTCCGCTTTTGTATTTGATCAGTGGTTTTGTGATTTGAAATTGAGAATCAATGTCTTGTGGTTGGCACAAATATGATTTTCTTGCTGTTGTCCTCTGTGTGAATTCGATGGTGGTCAAGTCGGAATCACAAAATTCAAACTGTGCTAATAGTAGTTTTTCGATCTCAAGATTGAGAAAGATAAAAAGTTTCGTTTCAAAAACTATCTTGTTTCGAATTCCCCAAATTTTATGTAGAGTCAGACGAATCTCGTGATAACATTTATATCATATATCATTTGAATTTAAGGTAAGATTTGTTTTTTTTTTTTTTCATATTTTTATTATTGCAACACGTAGGGTCAACATATGAATGATATGTCATTAAAGAAAGATATTTGACATGTTTTGATACAGAAAAATAAGTTGATAGTTTGGCTTTGATTCAGTAAAGAAAGATAGTTTGGCTTGGAAGAGCTGTTTTATAAGAGAGATAAAAATCATTAAGGTAATCCAACCGGTGGTGGAGATGGATGATTTTTTGGGTTTGGGAACATAATAGATCTGGTGAGTATTCGGTCAAATCAGGGTATTGGTTAGCAAATTAGAAGGAGAATGAAAGTTTAGTGCGACAAGCAAGTATCCAGTCAAGCCTAGACGATATCAAGGATAAGGTTTGGTCGATTGTAACAACTTCAAAAATCAAGTCGTTTCTATGGTGGGCGTTTGAGTGGGGCTCTTCGGTGGCAGAACGAATAGGAGAAGAGGACTATTTCGGGAATGAATGTGTCAGACATGTGGGATGGAGAATGAGTCTGTTAATCATGCTATTTTCACCTGCTCTCTAGGCAGATATGCAAATATTCATTGGACATGTTGAGGAACAGGAATTTTCATGAAGAATTAAGAAGAAGAATCCTCTGGACTATGTGGTATTTGTGGAAGAATAGGAATAGTGTGTGATCTTTGAGGGTATGACTTTTTCAGATCTTGAAATGGTAAAAATTTCAGAGAAGAAGCTGATTTATAGTTTGTAGCTCTAAGGGAAGAAAGAACCAGAGGTCTCAAATTAGAGAAAGGGAGCGTTCGGAACGTTGGCTTAAGGTATTATTGCATAGTAGAAGACAGCTTTCGAATACGGCTTCTCTATGTCAAGCATTGTTTTTAGCTCTCAAATGAGTCATTGAAAGCATCGATGGTCACAGACTATTGTTAGTTACTTTTGACATGGAAGTGCCTGACTGGTGGGAGTAACCAATGGACCTCAAATTTGACCATCTTTCATGTTTCATAAGTGGAGATTATAAATTTTGATAGGTATTTTTTGGATTGGAAATTATTATCAGAAACATCCGACTTCGCAAATTGCTAAAAGTGTGAGTGAGGTGGGTTTGGCTCGGTCATATGTAGCAATTGGTCATCCAAATTGGCTGCAGCAGGATTTACAAGATGAGGCCACATGACTGGAAGTTTACTATTTCATTTAGTTCTCAGTCATGTTAACTAGTTTAGATTTTGAGTTTGTATGCATTTTTTTTTGTCTCCAAATCAGACGGTTTTAAATCTGGACCCCATTTTAATAGACCACTAGAGTTATATCCGCATTATGCGGGGTGATTTTTTTTTAATTATAATATTACGATATA
>OVAU01003389.1:0-11154 GCA_900406315.1 Biscutella laevigata subsp. laevigata
ACCAACTTTGATTTTATAAATGGGTTTCGTTGAAAAAAAAACAAGAAAACACTCCGAAAAAAGCAGAATTTTGCTCAAATCTACTATACAATCACCAAGATCTACAAAAAGTCTACAACGAAGAACATAATTTAGAATCCAACCAAAAAATTTCTTGAAGAAAGTCAGAAACACAAACAGATCCCTATTGAATNAGAAAACACTCCGAAAAAAGCAGAATTTTGCTCTAATCTACTATACAATCACCAAGATCTACAAAAAGTCTACAACGAAGAACATAATTTAGAATCCAACCAAAAAAATTCTTGAAGAAAGTCAGAAACACAAACAGATCCCTATTGAATTTTTGGAGAGAAAGGAGAAAAAGTACCTGAGACGAAGAATCGGAGAAAAACCGAATCTGAGCTTTAAAATTTACAAGTTTGGTGGGAGTTTCTAAATATTTTTGAAAATTTTGGCGATTAATTTTTTTGGTTTTTGGACGTTTCAAAAGTTTTCCATATTTTCGATAAGGTCCTCCATTTGTAACAAAATTCAAAATCCACTCTCGTTATAAAAAAAGTTTCTAGAATGCCAATTTGGAGAAGGTGAGTTTTAAGAATATCATCATTATGAAAATTGTATGTATCTAGTACTAGAAATCATATCTTAAACGAATACATAGAAGTATGAGTTGTTTAAGACTTCGCTATTTATAGAAGTATTCGTCTTAAATGGTTTTTAGGTCTATGATTGACCTTATTTGAATAATATTCATATTTTCCTCTAGATAGTCATCTACATTGTTATTTTTGAGTCAATACAATGATGAACTTAACCTAATATATTTAGTGAACAAAGATTGACTTGAATTTTCTATGTTAAAATAGTTAATTCTGACACAGTGTACAAATTACTGGATAAATTCATCTTAATTTGTTAACAACTAACGTATAATTACTAAAAGATTGACTTGTCTGACGTGGTGAGAAAATATTTTTGTTTAGGTAATAAAATTGAATTCTTGAAAAAACTCAGTCATAGATTTTATGTCATTTAATCAATTCCTAAATATAGTCTTTCAGAATAATAAAAAATGTCGGTTCTGGAAATAATAAATTTTATATTTAATATCTAGTAAAATAGATTTACTTTGCTCTTTTAATTTTAATAGATCGTGTATACAATAAAATCTACCATATACTAAAAACAGTACCACGACAAAAAAATACACACTGACAGGCTTCTGCAATAAAACTAAAATAATTAAAGAAAATTAAGAAGAAATTAAAATAATGCATATTGTTATTAAAAAGTAGCTTATTTTGACAATTGCATTATTAAGTAAAAACATTGACAACTGATTTGTTTGTAATGTAAGATAAATTAGACTAAGAGATAGTAAAGTAGTTTACACTAAATATGGTACTTTTTATAATATTGAAAAAAATGAGTCCTAGCTCAGAAATACTTGAAAATTAGCTTCTTTGGCAAGTATAACAAAATCTTCTTCTATATAAGGTTTGAGCAAAGTTCAAAACATTACTCAATTCCTCTCTTTCACCTAATAAGGTTGGAGCAAATTCCTATCAAGTTTTGAATATTGCAATATCATATAAAAGTCATATCATATAACTATCATCATGTTGTAGTTGTAGATCTTATAGATCTGTTTGATTCCTCTTTTACATTAAAACTATTTTTGTTTTTTAGGATTTCGATTTGAAAAGATGTTTTCCCGTTGGAAAATCCAACCCATTGGTGGTAATCATGGTGTAACGGTGGAGTCTGAAGGGGAAATCTCGATTAAGGCAGATATTTGAAAACTAACTCGGAGAAATCAAAATTCTCTTGTTTTTCTTCTCCTGGTGGTACGTTTTCTTGATTTGAATTCTTAAACTTGTTATAGATCATATAAACAAACAAGTTATGTAACAAGAGATTATGAATATCTGGATGTGTTGATCGGAGGAGAAAGATTGTTGATCGACATTGATTTCAATTCGAAATTCACCATTGTTCGTCCAAACACATTGCCTTACATATTTGTCGGAGAGTTAGATCGGTTGAAGAAGATTGTTGTTATGTTGCGTCTGAAGCTGCAAAGAAAAGCTTAAAGAAGAGAGGACTTCATGTGGCTCCATGGAGGACATCAAAGGCTGTCTTATCCAAATGGATTTCTCCTTCTCCTTATGATCGAGCTAATCAACGTCAAGGACAAACCAGATTTGTGTATAAGGCTATGGTCTTAAGAGATAATTAGCCAATCGAGTTTTTAAGTATTTCTTCTGGTCCTTGTAGAAGAATATTCTATCTGTTTTATTCAGTTGTTTATTTTGCTTGCATTTTCTCTTTTAATAAAATTGAGTAAAAACGGTTTTTAGTTTCATAAAACTTTCTATTTCATATTTTTCTAAATAGAGTTAAATTTATTAACAAATCAGTTTTATGATATATTAATTCAGGTATTCGGGTAAAACCCGATCGGGTTAAAGATTTTTTTGCCATGAGACATTGACTCATTCGGGTTATAAATAAATTTTGGGTCTGGTTCGGGTTTGTACATTCAGGTTCGGGTTAGGTTTTTCCTTGTGAATGAAACCAGAAATTGTTTTGGGTTGGTTCGGGACCCGAATAATTTTGGGTTTTTACCCGAAAACCCTAATACCCGAAATAAATTGTATTAGAAAATATTAAAACATACTCGAAATACTAATAAATCTTAAGATTTAAACTACTTTTATTAGAATAATATCATGAAAAAACTAAACATAAAATTAAGAATAAAACATTTAAAATAAACTAAATATCTTAAATTTAAATATTGAACATTAAAAGTTGTATTAAAGTTTTTAAAATACTTAAAAATATTGAATATTTAGGCTTAAGTTCGGGTTTTGGGTACCTATTTGGAGTTCGGGGAAACCCATTCGGCTTTGGGTATTAAAAATCGTCGGAATGTTGCCCATTCGGGTTTTACAAAAACTTCGGTCCGAGTTCGGTTCGGCTTTTCTCGAGTCGGGTTCAAGTTATTTTTCGGGTTCGATTTTTTTGCCCAAGCCTATGTTTAACAAAAGCTCAATATTATCCATCAAAGCATCATAATTTGCTTTAAGAAATTAGCTTTTTACAAGAAAATTAGTATTATACACTAAATCAACAGAATATCTAATTTGCAAAATTTAGCATTTTTACAAAACATCTCAATTGTATGGACTAATATCTACGAAATCAGAACAACTTCTCAAATCCAAAATTCTAACATTTTACAAAATCTCTCATTTTCGATTGGTTATTATCCACCAATTAGCATAACAAATACAAAATTTTATTGTTTTAAAAAACTATATTCTAACATTTTACAAAATCTCACATATGTTTTATGAACCATATTTAATATTATCTCTCGAAATACAAATTCTTGTGGTGTATTTTATAACATGTTTAAATATTATCTAACACGTTAGTATAATTTATCAAAATAAAGATTCTATCATTTAACAAAATCCGTAAACAAAATTTCCCAACATAACATCCTAAAATACAAAAATATATCCTTTTACATACTCTTCCTTGATATCAATATAACTTTATTTAACAAAGACAAAATCGTAAAATAACAAAATCTCTATAGACTATTATCGATGAATATAATTTCCTAAAAATTGTAAATATAGGCACTTTTTACAATTCAATTCCAAAATAGGCACCAAAAGAATTTAAGGCACTTTTATCATGTGAAATAACAATATTATCCCTCTTTTCTCCTTTCCTTTATTTCTTTGCTCTCGTTACTCTTTTCTTTCTTTCTTTTGTTTTTTTTTTCTTTCTTTTCATGAAAACTCATTTTTTTTATTTTGTCGTTAGAATTAGATTTAATTGTAGTTAGTGAAATTAAAATTCTATTTTTTCTAACAATTTAAGATGTATATTAAATTGTCAAAATAACAAATATTTAAGATGCATATTGTCAAAATAATAACAAATAAAAGAAACAAATATTTTTGTGGCGATGAATATTTTGGAGGCCTTACTCTGAGTTATGATATTTTACAGGTCTAACTTGTACAGCCTTTTCTTCCATATTTTGTTAAAATCTCTTTTCGAACACTATCCACTAATCGGAATATCAGAGCATGGCTAACACATTGTTGAATGGTCATTTTGTTATCTGACCATACAACATTAATATCAATATTGTTGTTTTGTGGTCGGGTTTTTATGGTCGATTATAAAAATATATGGTTTTGTTTTGCTTTTTATGGTAGGTTTTTCAAGTTATTTTTGTTTACATATTCAATATTTTTTGTCGGATTTGATATTTTCAGTTAACTAGTATAACACAATGTCATTGTTGATGGTTTGTGGTCGGTTTTATGCCTTCCACAACTTCAAACACACCGCAAAAAATATGGTGGTCGGTTTGAAGCTGTATGGGTGTTATCTCGTGGATGATATATGACCGTCAGTCGTCCATATGTTTTCTATCTCGTGGATTATAAATGACGGGATAGACAACCACAAAACATCATCTGTGTGGTGTACAATAAGGGTGACCATTTTCTAAATTTTAGTTAGAGAAATTTGAAAAATGTTTCATTTTGGCTAAGTGAATGTTAGATTATATTCACCACATGTTTTTATATATATATATATATATATATATATATAAAACCAGAGAAACAACTAGTTTAAATACAAAGCAGAAAGGGGGTAAGAACCCTATCAGGAGTAATAGGAAGAAGAAATGAGTATGTATAGCCTAAAACATATCCAAGCCAGTCTAATGCTGGAAATGGGCAAACCAAGTGAGAAGAAAATCTGTGGTACTAGCTGGATCCGCCTTGTCCAGAATAAGAAGTTTCCTACGCATGTGAGCAAAGAGGTCCCTGATAAGAACAGAAGTGGGCTTCCTCTGCGAGGAATGAAAACGAGTATTCCTTTCTTTCCAAATGTAGTAGACCATCGCTTGAAAAGCTAGCTTTGAAATGATCAGAGTTGTCGAGTCTCCAGTCAAATGAGAGATCCATTGAGCGGAGGCATGAAACGTGAAGTCCTGCAGCTGTTGTGCGGGAAGATGAGAGAAGACCGCATTCCAAATGGCTCTTGAGTATTGACAATTGAATAGAAGATGGTCCAATGTCTCCAATTCCGTATCACAAAGCTTGCAAATCGGATCGATCTGCATACTCCACATAATCATCTTATCCGCCGTATTCCACCTGTTTCTAAAAGCAAGCCAAACTAAGAAAGAATGCTTAGGAACTCGTGATGAGAACCAAAAAAGAGGAGGCCACCAAAGCGATGGACCCTCAGGATGCAAAGCATTCCAAGTTCTAGATGCATTAAATAAAACCGGAGTGGTGTCAGCGGTATGTTTCCACAAAAAGGTATCCGAAACTGGCTCGGACAGCTGAGGAAAGACGAGAAGGATGGCTCTTATAAGGCGACAAATAGGGTGTCTTCTCGTCGGGACTCGCCAATTCTGCACAGCTAATCCTCTAGCAACTGAGGAACATTTAGGGATGCCCAAAACCTGCGGACCGTTTGGATCTACTATGCTGAGTAGTGATCCAAGTCCCGTCCAGTTGTCATACCAAAAACTCGAATTGTTTCCATTCCCAATCTGACAAACCAAGAATCTTTGTGCCAGCGATCTCAACTTTAAAATTCTCCTCCAAAGCCAAGAACCTTGTGAGTTATCAGATAATGTCCAAAAACAGCGATTCTTGATGAGATAGCCCTTTATCCAGGCAACCCATAATGAACCACTTTTTAAAAAGATGAGCCAAATGAGTTTGATGGAGAAGATTTTGTTCCACGAATCTAATCCTCTGAGTCCAAGACCCCCACTCTCTTTTGAAGTGCACACCGATGTCCAGGAAACCTTAGTGCCTGAGGAGACACCCACCTTGCCATTCCAAAGAAATGAGGAACAAAATCTCTCAAGTTGCTGCAAGCACATCTTTGGTAGAGGGAAAACTGTTGCCCAAACATTGACTATGCTATAGATAACCGATTGTAATAGCTGCAATCTGCCCGCGTAAGATATATTCCTAGTAACCCACAAAGAAAGTCTCAGACGAACTCTATCCAGAAGAGGTTGATAGTCAATCAAGCGCATCTTATGGGGAAGGAGAGGGAGTCCCAAATAACGAACTGGAAGCGCGCCCCTCTGCACTCCAAAACGATCCACCAAACGATCCATAGTGTCATGATGTGAGCCGTCCAAAAACAGGAGTGATTTGCTGAGATTCAAAAAAAGTCTCGAATGAAGATAAAAGTCCCCGAGAATACTCATAATTGCCGCAAAAGATTCCTCTCTACCATCAAAAAATATAAGAACGTCATCCGCAAAGCTTAAGTGAGTCACTAGTGGAGATACAACTTTAGGGTGTGGACCAAAGATATTAGCCCGAGCCGCATAATCAAGTTGCTTCGAAAGAATATCCATAGCCAAGACGAAGAGCGAAGCCGATATTGGATCCCCTTGTCTAAGCCCTTTCTTTCCTTCAAAGTACCCAACTAGACTTCCATTCAAGGACACCGAGAAATATGTAGAAGTGACACATTCGATAATCTAACCGATAAATTTTTCTGGTAAGTCCAAGGCGCTGAGCAAATTAGATAGAAAAGACCAATTTAAGTTGTCATAAGCTTTTGCAAGGTCGACTTGGAAACATCCACGAGAAACAATCCCTTCTCTGTGAAAACCCGAAACCAACTCGGAGGCTAATAACACATTTTCACAAAGGAGACGACCTGCAACGAACCCAACCTGATTGCTCTGAACTGCATCCTCAAGGAACCATTTAATTCTGCTTGCCAGGATATGAGATATGACCTTATATACCGTATTGCAGAGGGATATTGGATGAAAATCAGTAAGTTTGTCAGCGCCAACCCTCTTTGGTATTAGGGCTACAATGGTGGAATTGACTCCCTTCAACATACGAGAAGACACAAAGAAATCTCTAACTCCGTCGATGAAATCCCTGTTGACAATATCCCAACACGTAACCAAGAACTCAGCTGTAAGACCATCTGGACCTGGAGTTTTCCCTTTAGGTAAAGAGAAAAGTGCTTCCCTTATCTCATCATCCTTAGGAATTGCTGAAAGTTTATTGGCCAATGTATTATCACATCGAAAATGAGTGAGATTCTTAATCTTCCCTATCGAGAAAGGAGATACCTCAGAGTTCACTGTGCCGAGCAATTGCTGGTAGTATCCCACTGCTACCATCTCCATCTGAACGGGATCAGTAACACGAGTTCCATCATCATCCCTCAAGTAATGAATCGCATTTCTTGCAATGTTAGCCTTGACTGCTTTGTGAAACAACTTAGTGTTGGAATCACCCTCCTTCAACCAAGAAATCCTTGATTTTTGCCTTAGAAAGGAGTCCTCAATTGCCGCTCATTTGTTTCATTCAATAAGAGCAAACCGCTCTTCTTCAAACAGAATAGACGAAGGATTCAATTGGAGCCGACACTGACAATCAGAAAGGTTCTCAAAGGCAGATTTGGCTCGAGCATGAATATTATTGAAGCTTGATTTGTTTAAGTCCTTACACACCCATTTGGCTGCTTTCATCTTCAGAGCCAGTCGTACTTTTGGAGAATGAATACCAATATCTTGAGACCAAGCTGAACCAATTCTATTCAAGAAATCTGGATGGGTGGATATGAAATCAAAATAACGAAACAGAGATCTTCTAACCCGTTCTTGAATTCCCAACTCAACGATGCATGGAGAATGATCCGAGATACCGGGAACGTCGAAGCAAGCTGAGGATACCAGAAAGGCATCAAGCCAGCAATCATTAACCATAGCTCGATCAAGCTTCCTGGCAATGGGATTAGATACCTGACGATTAGACCAAGTAAAGAAAGATCCTCTGATTGGCAAGTCAACAATACGAGAGGCTTCAACGCAACGACGAAGATCTGATATACCGGTGGAGGAGACATTAAATGGGTATAGGGAGTATCTCTCATTGGAAGAGAGTACCTGATTAAAATCCCCCAATAAGACCACATGAGCATTAATTATTAGCGGATTATCACACAACGAACCCAATTGGTTCCACAACACCAATCTCTCCACAGCAGTGTTGCGAGCATAAATGAGGACCGCTGTAAACTCAATACCCGTGGACAATATGCGGACACCACAAACCACTGCCTGATCAGAACGAGAGTAAATCCATACTGATATAGAAGGATGCCAAACAACCACTATTCTCCCATTAGGCGCCGTTTCAGAATGATTAGAATCAAAACGCCAACCCAGAACACACCTTTCCAAAATAGGAGGAAGATTAATCTGCCAAGATGGAGTCTCCAAAAAGCTTCCCACAAGAGCATTAGTACCGCTGATCCAACGAGCAATAGCTCTCCACTTAATACGGGCATTTAACCCTCTCACATTCCAAGAAAAAATCATAATAACTAACAAAGCAGAAAAAAGGTCACCAAGAGAATAGTCGATCACCTAGTTATCCGAGAGGGAACCTCTCTCAACATCAGCCATAAAATCCGGAATGGAAGTAGGAACACTCTCCAAATCCGAATCAAAGTCATCATTAAAAGAGATGAATTCATTGGCCTCATCAAATAAGCTTTTACAAATTTGTTGTCTTAACTTCTTTCTCGCTTTTCTTCTCTTCATGACTTTCTCCTTAGAATGGGATGAGATATGAGTAGATAAACTCTGACGTAATAACCTCTGTGCTGTTTCAACCATTTAGGGTCCTTCTCGATGAAAAGATACGGCTATAGAGGAATCCCTCCGATTTATAGAATTACCCTGAGCAATTGTAGGAATAAAAACCGATTTATGTGTTGCCCTTACGGACTTCTGTAGAGAAAATGTCTGTGAGTCATCCGAACTACTCTGATCAAGCGCTGCAGTAGCAGGTGTCTGTGGTTTCTTTGACGGAGAGATCAACCCCTGTCTAGTTAGGATATCGGGAACCCTAGCGTGTCCTTCCTCTATATTAGAAGAAGAAAATGAATGAACCTTAGCAGTCTGTTGTGAGGGAGCAGGTTCAGGGACGACGGCCCCAACGTCATTTTGAGATGGAGAAACATCTGATATATGACACCTATAGGAGAGATGACCAAATTCATTGCAAGATGAACACTTTTTTGGTATATGAGGGTATTCTGCTTGAATCAGAACCGAATTGCCCAACTTATCCTTGACACTGACAGATTCCGGATAAGGACCTTCAAGCCTCATAATAACGCGAATCTTCACTCTTCCTTGTGGGTTCGGTGAAAGTTTTGCTCTTTCAGTATAGAGTGGATGACCAATTCCAGATGCAATAGCACTTAAGCCCTTGAATGTAAATAGAGGAGCTGGAACATTTCTCAGATTCACCCACAAGGGAGCATATTCAAGCTTCATGTGAAGCTTATCAGCATTAGATGACCACTTTGTTACTGAAAAGACACAGTTGTGCGAGTGCCAAAATCCAACCTCCAACACCCAGCTCCGAGTAGCTTCTGACGGAATGAGAATCAGGAAAATTTGCGGTGCATAAGCTTTAATAGAGATGCGACCATGTACTCCCCAGATGGGGTTAAGATCTGCAAACATACGCCCAATGGAAGGAGGAGGTCCGTGAAAATAAGCCACTATATGGTTTGGCAAAACGAGATGAGGGGCTAGATTAACATCTGGTGGAGCAGCAACAGAGGGAATACCATCTGAGGAGAATATTGGAGAAGTAACCTTAGTCAAGTTTCTGAGAGTTCTTCCCTTGGTGACCTCCGAATAAGAAGGTCCTGAAGGAGGAATAATGGGACAAACTGTGACAGGAGCAGAAGCAGGAGAGCCCTGAGATGAGTTAGTTGAAGGCGGATGAACAGTGGCAGGAGAGCCATCAACTGATTGCGAGATTACCGCTAGAAGATCCTGCGGCAACGAAAGCGAAGAGCTAAAGGGGATCGGGCGAGCAATTTCAGAATAACCAGAGTGAATATGACCTGGAGGGTCCGAACCAGAAGTCGCCGAATCAGAAGGGAGTGAACCAGAGGCCATCGACCCAAGAGATAGGTCCGACGACCGTCAAAACCCAGAAAAGGAGGCCGATGACCGCAGCAAAGAAGACCGATTTCCGCCAGAAAAACTTTGTCGAAGTCCCGCCAGAAAGAGGAGAACGAGGAGTTCTCACCCGCGCATGAGGCGGCGGAGATCGGAAGAGAAGAACCAGAGTGAAAAGCTAAGGATCGCCAGAAAAACAACTGAAAAAACGTCCTTAACACTGTTCACTCAATCGCCAAATTATCGCCTGTCACTGTTCACTCAATCGCCGGTACTGTTCACTCAGATAATTAATGCGTGTTATATTCACCACATGTTGATCATTAAGTTCACAGTTCGTGGACGAAATGATTCATTTTGACATAATTGATCATGTTATATTTTGTCCATCATATGTGGGCCATTAAGTTCACGGTTCGTGGACGCTTGTGTTTATCCATCTAACACTGTTCACAAAAATTTTCAAAATGCATATTAAATTGTTGAGAAAAATTGAATTTCAACTTCTTTAACTACAATTAACTCTAATTCTAATTAAAAACACACACAAAATGGAGTTATAGTTTTGTGGTGAACTCTCAAAACTATATAAAAAAAAAAACTAATTAAATATGTATTTTTTTTTATGAGACAACTAATAGATCTTGTTGTGAGATCCAAACTCCATTGTAAACTCCCTTGTAACTAGATGATATATTTAATGGTTCAGATTTCATTCGAACCAAATTATTGTTTAACTTTAAGTTTTTTCTTCAAAGGTTAAGTAGTCATTTTCATAAATTTTTTGTTTTTTGTTTGTTCATAAAAATGAAACAAAGTGCCTAGATTCTAAAAGGTGCCTAAATTGGCACAAAGATGCCTTAATTGGCGAACTACCCAATATCATATTCGTAATAATAGAAACTGAACTTGCAAACAATGTTAATCCACATTTCAGCTCCCGTTTTATTACGTAGTACAAAAATCTGTAACACTTGCATGAACTGGACTTCTATAAAATGCAGTTTTACATAAAAACAAAATACTGTTAGCTGAACCTTAAAAAATTCCGACAATATCAAAATTGTTCCATAAAATACAGTCTTGTTGAGATAAATATCTTTGAAATATTAATATTTTATTGT
>OVAU01003390.1:0-11152 GCA_900406315.1 Biscutella laevigata subsp. laevigata
CCGAACCGAAAAATAAAAATAACCGAATGGATCTTCTAAGCTTCAAACCAAAAAAACGAAAACCGAATGGATACTAACCAAACCCGAACGGTTANACGGTTATCCGAACGCCCACCCCTACACTAGATAAATGTAAAGAGACGCGCACTGTGAGCGCGTGACGCGAGTGAATACATATTTGATAAGCCAAAGCGCGTGAACATTCCGAATTACAATTCGCGCCTTTTCGAATTTCCATTATTTATTATTATTGTCAAAAATAAACACGAAGTTTATATGATCTTCTTCTTCGTCTTCTCTTACACATCCGTCGATTCAGTAAACTTCAGTACAAAGTCTAGGGTTTCCTTTTCTGGTAAAGTTCCTCCACACTTTCACTTTCGTTACCATCAGAAAAAATACATAAAAATCTCAACTTTATTCTCTCTTGTATGGCTTCTTCCTCTGAAATTTCTTTTTTACACTTCTTGCTTCTAGTTGTTCGAAGAGACGCTTACCTTTCTATAAATATATTGTGCCCTTAGCTCAGGTCTTAGATTCTGCAGTCTAATTTTGCTTCTGTTTGTTAAGATTTTAGGTACAGTGAATCTTTTCACATGGAGACTGAGTTTATGGAGGAGATTGATTGCTCTTTACCAGTCACAAAGACTACCATGGACTCTTCAGATGTTTGTCCCACTGAAGGCGCTATTCGAGCTTTATTAGAGACCTTAGTCGACCCTTTGCTTCCCCTTAAACCTTCTCCAACTGATGTTCCTTCCAAGGATCTTCAGGAATCTGTAGCCAAGCAGGTTATTCTTAAGTTTCTTCATCTCATCACTAATTTGGTTTCTCATTAGCTCTAATGAGACTTCAATGACATCATTGCCTTCTGTTTTGCGAATGGTGTATATTCAGGTTCATGCTGTTGTGTTGCTATACAATTATTACCACAGAAAAGAGCATCCTCATTTGGAATATTTGTCCTCTGAGTCGTTCCTTACCTTGACTACGGTTATGAGACCTGCTCTGCTGCCTTATTTGAAAGAAGCTAGCCAAGTTGATGGAGATGGTGATTCAGAACAAACTGTATTGCTGGAGAAGGTTATTGTAGATGCTTGTAGTTTATCCATGAGCTTGGATGCTTCAAGCTTGACGAAATGGCCCATAAGGAAAGTTGCAGTTCTGTTAGTTGACTCACAGAAGAAGAATTGTTATCTTCAACACAGTTCCATCACACAAGGTGTGTGGTCACTACTTGAAAAACCAATTGAAAAGGAGAAAACTGCTGCTCAAGATCAGAATGAAGAGGTCATCTTTCAAAAACTCGCATTTGCAGCTATTAAGGAAGCCACAGGTTAGTTGGAAAGGCTAACCATATCGGTTGCATAGTACATCCTCTTACTGGAAAATAGTTAACAGTTTTGAATCTTTTCAGGTGTTAATCACAATGACATTGTGATCTTGGAGAGGCATTTGGTTTACTCCTTGAGTGAAGAGAAGACAGCAGCTCGCCTTTACATAATGAAGTGCACTTCACAAGATAAATTTTCTGGAGAAATCCCCATTGAAGAAGCACTTGATTGGTAAGTGGATTTTGGCATTGTAGTTGCAATAGATGTGGAAGCTTCAAAGGAACTTATCTTCACTTAAAAACTGCTTCATAAACAGTATGCAGGGTCCTTTATTCGAGAAAAGCTTCTCCGAATGGGCTATAAAACCAATAGTAGAATACTTTCATGTTCTTCCATATGCCAAAGTTGTAGCAGATTGGTTTTCCAGGTTTATATACATTCCTTTTGTCTCTAGAAGCTGTTATTCTGAGTTTCTTTAGTTACCTGTTTTTCTCGTATAAGCAGTAGCAATATAAGTTGATTCTGTTTTTACAGGCGAGAAGATTCTGAATTTGTGATAGAGAAAGAAGTAGAAGCTGTATGTGATGATATTGAAAGCAATGAAATGGCAGATACAGAAGCAGATGTTATCTACATTCCTAGAAGAGGAGAAAATGCTGCTTCAAAAAGCAGCTATTATGCTAATGTATGTAATGCTAATGATTCTTGTGCGGTTAAGGAAAATGGCTGGTACAAATGTAACACATGAATTAAATTGCAGGCCAAAAAGTATGCTGCTACTCTTAGCAATCTTGGAGCTAGAAGGAAAGCTAATCCGAGGATACAAAATCGTTACATGAAAGCAAGGACAAATGTTGCAAAGGAACCTAATTTCCAGATGGAGTCAGGATTTGCATTGAAGAAAGCTGTTGAAAGATTTAATATCAATCTTAAGCGTAATGCAGCTTCTGTTTCTACTCATAACTCTAACCTTAACCTTGATGAGTTACAGACGGCTCTTATTTCCAGAGCAACATCCTTATCTGAAACTGCATTGAAAGTTCTTCTCTGCAAAAGAGATAAACTGGTAATTTGATACAATAGCCACAGAACAGTAAAACACTCATTGACCAAAGCAAATCATTGTAATCTTCTGAAGGTAATGCTCTCTTTTTCTTTGGCTGCAGACTCTTCAGCAGCGGAACATAGAAGACGAGATTGCTAAATGTGATAAATGCATCAAGAACATCAATGGTATATATGCTTTCCCTTTCTGCACACAGCTTTGTTTTTTACATGAACTTGAGTGCTTCTCGTGTTAAAGGTGATTGGGAGCTGCAGCTAGAAACAATTCTTGAGTGCTGTAATGAAACATACCCTAAGCGTACTCTTCAAGAATCTCCTGAAAACTCAGCTTACCAAAGCAACAAGAGAGTGCAGCTCAGTGAACCTCGTCCTCTTAAAAGTTCGTGTCAGGTAACTTTCTGGTAAACATCGATCATTCCATGCTCAAAGAGAAAGATTCATTGCCTTACTTTGCAGAAACTGGATGATATCTGTCTGGAGAATAACTGGGTCTTACCAAACTATCGTGTATCTTCATCAGTTGGTAAGAACATATGTCAAATCAAACATATGTCAAATCTGTTGTTCAGGTCCTTCCAGAATCAATATTGTCATGTTGATGTTTTTGATTTATAGGTGGATTTGAATCTGAAGTAAGAATCAATGAGAGTCATTTGGCGTATACAATCAGTGGAGAAGAAAGGTCTGGTGCTGAGGAAGCTAGGGAATCTGCAGCGGCTTGCTTGTTAAAGAAGTTATACCGTAACACAACAGGCAACTTCTCATGATTTAAGGAAACCAAACTAATCTCTAACGAATAGAATAGGCTGTAGTACTGTAGTAACAAAAAAGATATGGTTAAATTTTGTTCGAGATGCAGTTCAAAACGTAATGCAAGGTCTCTTTCCTCTTTTTGTCCCAGATCTTTACCACATCATATATGAACCATCATTTAGTGTTGTGTTGCTTGATGAATGATCTATGTTAGTTAGTGCATGGATTCATACCTTTGATCTCTTGTAATACAATTTTATCTCAATATAATGAGCAAAAAGGCAATTTCAGGAACAAAATTTGTAGCCAAGACAGGTTCTTTCTTTTGGCAACTACCAAATCTCTAACTTCAAAGAGCATCATCGAAAAAGAAAGTATCAGAGTTAAACTCTGAATCTATACCCTCTCTACCTTTGAACTCCCCAAGCCCAACTGCATTTTCTATTGAGAAATCATTCATAAATGCGAAATCATCTTCCACCATTGTCTTGCTTCTTCGGTTCATGAGCTTTCTAGCGGTTGTTTCCACTTTGGCCTTCTCTTCAGCAACTTCTATTGGTACAACCTTTGAATTGCTTGATTTTCTCAACCTTGAGGGTAAACTTTTGTTCCTCTTCACACAGTTCTTGATAGGCTCGTTCTTGATGGGCTCATTCTTGATGCTGTTGGTTTTCTTGTGTCTTCCATTGCTGATTGTTCGTTTGAGTTCTGGAATCTTGGATGTGTTTGGTACAGGACCATTGAACACAAGCTTTCTCTTACAATCTTTAAGATCTGGTTTTCTTGTCTGGAGAAGTTGTGCTCTCATGGATCTTGGTGATCCACCAGCAGAAACTCTAGCATTCAGTGACTTCTTTTTCTGAGGTGACATTGAGAAATGCTTCAATATATCTTCAGGTGTCCAATCAAATCTCTGATCATATGGCCAAAAAAGTGGTTCATCAACATTACTACTCTTCTTAGAATCAGCAATCTTTGCACTGTTCTTCAGACCAGATGTCAAATCAGAGGAGTTTGTTGGAGAAGCAGAAGACTTCCCTGTTTCGAGTTCTGTACCTAAAGGTGAAAAGCTAACTTTCTTTCCTTGTGAACTCTGAGTTGAAGAATCAAGAACAGTGGAAGAAATTGGAGCAGAACTAGATGAATCTTTCTTCTCAATTCTCTCTGCATTCTCCTCGGTGTTCTTTGGGATTCTGCTTACTTCTTGATGATTAGAAGACTTGGCAATGCTTGATAACCAAGAAACTACATTCTCATCAACCCTAAAACGAAACGAAACAGATAACCTACCTTCTTCAAGAAGATAAGTAGGAGAAGCACAATCTGAAGATAACCATATAGAATCATTATCATCAAAACTTCTCCATTTTCCAAATTTCTTATTCATCAAACCACCACGATCATCGATCTTTTCCCGAGCTGATGATTTGATCCTTGTTGTCTTCTTCTCCTTCATGGATTCGTAGTTAGTAGAACCTGTTGATTTAGATCTTGGAAGAAACTTTGGTTCAGGTCCTCCTGTTGTATTCTTCTTCTTCCTCATTGAGAAAGATGAAGCAACTCTCTTCACAAATCCTTTAGATCCATCTTTGCCATCCATGAAAGCCATTGAATATCCTTACCACTTTCTGTAGNGGGTTCAGGTCCTCCCGTTGCATTCTTCTTCTTCCTCATTGAGAAAGATGAAGCAACTCTCTTCACAAATCCTTTAGATCCATCTTTACCATCCATGAAAGCCATTGAATATCCTTACCACTTTCTGTAGTTTTAGCCTGAGACAAGAGAAGTTTTAGTAACTAAGCTTTGAGATTATTAGTTGAGGAACATATGTAAAGGAATCAACTAAGATAATGACATACCAACCACTAACTTCTGGAAGAGTTTGAAGGAGTCAACAACAAGAAGCTTCACAAAAACACAAAAAGAAATAGCAGAGCATTAGTTTACACTTAATCATTTTACAAATCTCTTATTTACAAGTAGCTTATTGGAGAGAACGTTCTCTTTGACATTTGTAGTGGATGCATTTGACCAAACTTTTCATAATTACTCGAGAGATTATTGATTCATATATCCAAAAAAATTCATACCGAACCGAAAACCAAATAAATAAGCAAATTATCTGAAATATATAGATATAACTCTAAATCTATAAATTTAAATTATTTAGTTATAACGATTTGAATTTTTTTTGTAAAATATAATTAGACATTTTTGTATTTTTAACGCAAATATTCAACTTAAACCAATTTTGTAGTTTTTCAATAATTTGAGTATTTTGAACTCAAATTAGACCTAAACATATTTCGATTCTCTAAACCTCCTACCCGAACCAACTCAAACCCAGCGCTATCCAAATCGGACCCGGAAAATAAAATTATCATGTCTAGAAGACCTTATATCCCGGATCCAAACCGAACCCGAATGCGTACTCATTAACTTCTTGTAAAAGAGCCATTGACCGGAACAGATCATAGTCAGTGAAAGAGAGACTTAACGCAAGGAGTAACCATTTTGCTCTTGATCTGGAGACAATTTTCAGAAAAGAGATTTCAGAAAAGAGACTCCATTTTTGGTTTGCAGACATTGCATTAGCCGAGCAAGGCAATCAAAAGCCATAGTAACAACGTGCAGATTCGTTTATACTATACAATATTTAGGGTTAACTAAAAACTATCATAAACCCTTAGAGACACAGGGATAGAGAGATAGATCAATAGATATAGTTCACTTGTGTGTGAAGTCTTGTGCCACAATAGCCTTCAAACTCAAACCGTTCTCCAATTTGCTGAACTCTTAAACATCTATCTTTAATGGTGGCACATAGACAAAGAGGGTATGTATCTGAAACTTGAGAGATTTCAGTTATCATCTTGGTTTCTGCTGGACCCGCCATTTTTGGAGCTTCCTTTAACTTTACCACTGCCTTTAATCTTGCTAGAAGATTTGGAGTTTGTTGGTTTGCTACTAGCAGCTTGTGAATCCACATCAGCAAGACCATTTTCAAGAGCTTTCACCAGATTTTCAAAGTAGATTTTGGTTATGCTGTTTATACACAATAGAAGTCATTGGGATTAGCATTCATATAGTTTATTCAAAGTATCAACTAGTTCAGCTTAAACCTACAACAGAAATCTGACTATAGATGAAACAATCTATTTGATTGTAGCATAAACTTATGACTGTAGAACCATTTTCGAGTCGACACAAACTCTATATTGATCTATCTCGAAAGCTGATGCGCTCTCTTGTTCTGTACCACACGGAAGGAATATATCACTTACCTGGTCAAACCAGTTAATTTTGTCCGGAACTGATTGAAATCTTCTGAAGGACCTTCAGCATTTTGAAACACCTCCAATTCCTTCTCCACACATTTGTGAAGCCTCTCTAAACCTGACTCAGCCTCCCCTGATCAGATCAACAAGAGACTTCTCAACTTCAGGTGTTCACTGACACAACCAACAGTTACAGCTAAATCTAAAGATGAGAGTTCTGACCTTGCAAATACTCAAAAAATTGTCGCTTAGAATGATCAGGTAGATAGTACCCATATGCATATGTCCATTTCAATACCCGTCTGCATTCAATGATCTGCAAACATCAAAATTAAACAAGGAATGTTCAGAGAGATGCTGTACATAAATCTCACAGTTATTTAAAATATTTTAGTTGCTAACCTGAAGCCACGCTTCTATGATGAACTTGAGCTGAGATTCTGGTGTGCATTGTATGTCACTAAGCTTCTCAAGCTAGCAGAACAAGGAGAAAATATTGTTAACAACATCTAAGAAACAGCCAAAAACATTCTTTCGTTCAAAACTCTATATAAATGTCCACATGCATAAAGCACTACAGTTCAAATAAAAATCAACAAAGTAATGACAATGGTCCCTATTTAGAGTCTGGATACAATTGGTGTTGCAAACAAAAGCAGAGGACTAGCTGCTAGCTCACATCACTATCCATTCAAAGTATGAAGGAAAAAATAAAATTATCATTTCTTACCTGCACCGATTGCATTTTCTGCAGTTCCCCTATAGCTTTTTGCCTCGACTGCGAAAACACTCNTACTCGAAGAAGTAAATATATATGATGGGTAAACCTCAAGTTTCCCAAGGCAAAAAAGTATAAAAATTGTGCGTACCAATTGATTGCTTGCCCAGCGTTCATAATAGTGAGTGTATCTCTCTAGCGAGTTTTTTGCCATCTCTCGCCTCTTTTCAGCCTCATCATACTAAANAACACTCGAAGAAGTGAATATATATGATGGGTAAACCTCAAGTTTCCCAAGGAAAAAAAGTATAAAAATTGTGCGTACCAATTGATTGCTTGCCCAGCGTTCATAATAGTGAGTGTATCTCTCTAGCGAGTTTTTTGCCATCTCTCGCCTCTTTTCAGCCTCATCATACTAAACACAGACAAATTTTTAATTGATATCAAGAAAACAATATTAACATCAGCTCAAGTTCTTGCAGATAACTTCACCACAAAGAGCAAATAAGTAAAGAGGTCCTACCAATCCTTCTTGCTTGGCCGCCTCATACCGGTTGCAGGCATAAAAACCACCAGTTCTTTCCCCGTGATCTGTCCATGCATTAAGGCAAAGCCTAAAAATTCATGTAGTTGTACATTCATTAGCAATTCTTGAAGTTCCATCACAAGATTAAATCCTAAGACATTTGAGAGTAACAAGCTTGCAATAAGAATTGCTGAGAAAGAGTAACAACAAACTAAGACATCTTCACAGATGGGTATAAAGCATTACCAACAAAACTCATATTTACAAGGTGGTGTGCATGTCATGTGCATACAGCCATGATTCTTTTCAATTGGCCGCTTACACCTCGGACAAGGCTTTGAATTGGCAAGTATCCTGGGTACGAGGAAGCAAAATTTGATTAGCAAGTAATATAAAAAAATGGAAGGCTCAAGAAACTGGCATAGCTCTAATGGTTTATTAGACATATTAGGTGGGATACACGGTAGAAATAACCAGAAGATGAGGAAGCATGGGCATGAATAGAAGTGCATATACCAATTCATATTTTCAGATTCAGCGCTGTTCTTTAGTATCCATTGTGCAACTGTGTAACAATCCACAGGACGGTGAGCCTCTTCAGTGCACTGGAATTTCAGATTCATCAAGTTCCACGAATAAACCAAACTGATTGAATAGTCAAGGGAAAGTATTTTGACTCCAAGAACTTACATTCCAGCAAAAGCTATGCGAACACAGGCAGGAAACATCATAACTTCCAGTCCCGGCAGCAAAATCAATTGCATGCTCACATCCTGGGGCAGGACACCACTTCATCTGAAGAAGAAAAAAAAATAATGTGAGCAACATTAAAACTAGACAAGTGTCATATTACAGGGTTAAGTTTAATAGACAAACTAAAAGAACAAGCAAGAGCATCAAGCAGTTATGCCCCTTGCGAAAAAGATATGCAGTCTGATATAAGTTAAATCTTGAAAGCCTTACCTTTCTGTTGTCTTCGATATAAGACCTAACAAAATATCTATAGTACTTCTCCTTGTCTTCCTTAGAAGCCAATTTTTCGATCATATCTTGGCCAACAGCAGCAGGACAAGAAGGGTCCGGACATTTTAACATCAAGCATCCCGGGCCATCATTGATAGTTGTGCTGATATAGCCTATATAAGTATACAGTATAAAAGGAAGGGTATCAGATAAATTATTTTGGTAGAATAACAGAACATAACTTACTTCTACGCATTTCATGTATGCAAGAAACTAAGCTTAACAATTAAATGAAATTCAGAGGGAAATATCTTTGAAAATGCGTAACCGAAATGCTAACTAAATATACACCCGGATAGATCCACCCCTTTTCGGAAAAAGCCATAGATGTAAGATGCTAAGAAAAAACTACAGAAAACATGACATACCAGTCCAGCATGTAGGGCAGAAAGGATGACCACAAGAAGCCGTTACAATTTCACCAGGAAGAAAGGATTCAAAGCATATTCCACATGTAAGCTAAACATCAAATCATGCGTTAGTGAAACATGAATTACCAAGTGAGAATTATAGAGAAATAGGACAGAGTCGACAAATCAAAAGAATTACTTCTCCGCCATCAGGTGTTGGAACAACAGGTCCTTCCAATATACCAACAGTTCTCCGAACTCTCTCCTCATCCGCAAACCATTCATCGTCAACTTTACTAACATTCCTAAAGTGACATATTTTTAGAGCATTAGGAAACTAGAGAAAGCCCACAGTTTGGTCTATGGACATCCATATATGTTCTCAAGGAGCCTATAGAGTCCATATACTGTAGCAGCAGATCAAAGCAATCTCATGGAAGAAAAAAGACATTTCCAAACAATGTGAGGATTGAGAATGTCGCAAATATATACAACCGAAAACATAGGAAACACTGAGATCAATAACAAAGTCAACCAGTACATGTCAAGGGAACTCACCAGTGATAGTGAAGAAGCAAAATGCTCGCTTCGACCTTGCTGATGGAGAGGACCATGGAAACTCGTCCAATATCATCCTCCTGATGCCTCCGGATGTCTTCTTCCTTTAGAACGATATAACTTTTCTGAAAGTAGTCAACATCACAAAACTAAGTCAATGTCAAAATAAAATAAGAGCAGAAGTGAAATAAAACAATAGAGGTAGAGAACTACAAGTCATGCCCTAACTCCAAAACTAGAATCTAGCGATGAGACAATTCCATCAAGAAAACTAATTTGCCTTGGTCTACCTTTACATCACTTATAAAACTAGGCATTGCATTGCATTGNATCTTCTTCCTTTAGAACGATATAACTTTTCTGAAAGTAGTCATCATCACAAAACTAAGTCAATGTCAAAATAAAATAAGAGCAGAAGTGAAATAAAACAATAGAGGTAGAGAACTACAAGTCATGCCCTAACTCCAAAACTAGAATCTAGCGATGAGACAATTCCATCAAGAAAACTAATTTGCCTTGGTCTACCTTTACATCACTTATAAAACTAGGCATTGCATTGCATTGCATTAGAAAAGCAAATGTTCAACAAACAAAACACCGTCTTAAAGCTCAAAACAGCAACAAAATCCAAATTCGAACAAATGAGAAAACTAAACTACTAAAGACTACAACAGTAAGCTCTCAAAACAGCAACAAAATCCAAATTTGAACAAATGGGAAAACTTAACTACTAAAGACTACAGTAACCTCTTCAAACAGCAAAATTCTAAATTTTTAAACTGTTAATTTCTTACTACCCAATGAAGTAATCAACAAAGCGTCATAAACCAAAAACAGCTTCATAACCAAGTTCATGGCGGAATCGAAGAGAATGGCAATTTTGTAATAAAACCCACCTGAGATCGAAGCGAGGCGATCATAGCGGAATCATCCCCATCATCCTCAACAAAAGCATAATCTGGTTCTTCATCATCACCACTATAGTTATAATCATCTGTGCCACCACTGTAAAAATCATCCTCACCAGATTCCATATCGTGAGCATCGAGCATGTCATCCTCAGAATCCATGATCGGCGAAATCCCAAGAAAAAGACTTGAGATTTAGAGGAATCAGATGAAACCCACCTTACCTTACCTTCTAGGTGGGCAAGCAAAAAGTAGGGTTTGGGTGGTGATGGACAAAAAGGTAGCTGCTTTATAGGAGAGAGAATCGGAAAGGAGAAGTAAACAAGTTTAGAGGAGGAAGGAAAGAAACGGAGTTGAGATAAGTTTGATCTAGAGATACTGAAGCTAAGATTCTGAATCGCTGAGTTCGCGATTCAGAAAATCGAGTAGATGAGACCAGGACTTGATTTTAAGTAGACATCAAATTAAATATATTTTGCTAAATTTCCATTTTTTTAGTTTTTAATTTGTCTATATTTTATTGTTGAAACTTAAAATGTAAGAGAGGTTTGTCCAAAACGATAAGTTTTGAGAAGTATTTGTTAGTTTTGGCAGTTGCTAGTAGGCCTGGGCAAAATATTCGTTAGATCCGCTCCGATT